>JAODFY010233376.1:0-10338 GCA_027580055.1 Paracaudina chilensis | reverse complement strand
GCTATAGTGTTGGTTACTTTATGGGTACATGTGAGACCACAATTACTTGGACTATTTGAGCCCAATCTTGCTATGATAATATTATGTGTCATTGTCATATACCCAAGGAACCACAGTGCCCTTGGGCTGTTGTTACATTTTTTTTTCCAGACCAATTTGTATGTAATATTTTGGAAGCATGTATTTGTACAGCAGCTGTTACTTTCTATAGATAATTTCTATAGATAATATGTTTCCAGAAAAAAAGTCACCAATTTCGACCCCTCCTCCAATAATATATAAGCCTACACTACTAGATTTGAATTGACCACATTTATAAACATAAGTATCTAGATGAAATTTAACATCGTTTTCACACGAGAACGTGCAAATTGTCACGTTCCGCGCGGTCTATAAAAAAATCCTAAGTCAAATAAGTGTTCCTAAACAAACAAGCGATGAAAAGCATGTACCATGCATGTAAAGCGGGTTGTAATTCCTTTATTCTTGTATATGATTTATAGGCCTATAGAAAAATGTTAACTGTTTGAATCAACATAGTTTGTTGCAAATAAGGACACAGAAGGAAGGGTAAACAGTGGATTTTCGTTTGCAGCATGTAACTGGCGTGAAAGAACTCTATGTATGATTACCCACAGTCCGTTGCACTACCAAATAAGTACTGGCTTACATGTATACAACAGGCTGCTCGTTTAATTAAGTTAACCAATTTTTAGCGTATAACATGGTTTTACATGATGAGATGATAAGTATATGCGATTAAATATTATCTGGAAAGGTTCACATTACACGTAGCACTTATATTGTTAGTGGGCGTTTTTCGATCGTAAGTAAAATTAATATACACTATATGAGTGGATGACTGTTTGGATGATTAATTCCATGATATTATAGGTAATATATATCATGGCTACCATTATTTCACTCTGAGCATGCGTACTTGCAATCATGAAACCGACTATTATCCATTGTGCAAACTATAACCTCAAACATGTGTGGCTTATGCTGGATCCAGGGAATTACATACAACTACACTGTTTTCGTATACCAGCTATTTGACGTGAGTTTGAAAAAAAAAGTGCTACGACACCCTTTATTTATTAAGAGCATTGTTAAGGCAACCGTCCCCACGGCAACCACTAAACCGAGTGTTAGCTGTTTTATTTATTTACACAGCGAGTCACGTTTTGGGTATTAGAGGTAATTTCAAAACAGTGACGAAGACATCGATGATAGTAAACTGAATTATAAGATTGTCGTTAGCATATGCGGCGATCACGAGGGGGAGGGGGGTCACGTATTGAGAAAAAATCGCCGCCCTTGGTTTGTGTTGGAATATAGATGTATTAGGCCTATTATGTCATACTTAATTATTGAAGCAGTTATATCACAATTATTCAAAGGTATACAATTATGGCCCCAAAGTGAATTTCACAGACCTCCCCATCAAATACCTGCTTGGTCGGAGTCCTTTGCAGCAAATGGCTGAATAGTCTAACAAGTTTGGTCGGAGTCCTTTGCAGCAAATGGCTGACTAGTCTAACAAGTTTCTACCTGATTGGTCGGAGTCCTTTGCAGCAAATGGCTGACTAGTCTAACAAGTTTCTAACCTACTCGGGGTCAGAGTTGTTTGCCTTTATAAGCTGCTAAAACACAACATGATCGTCCTTGTAGGGCAACTTGCGCATGCGTCATTGGAACCATGCACTGGCTTACCATTACCTACGTTCCATGGTATCACCTAACGAAACACCCCACACATTTATGCTGAGAGCACCAAGCATGGGGGCAGTTAATTCCTTTATTTAATCTTGGCATGACGAGGCCAAGCTTCCAAACTCCCAATTTCCCGGTTGCTAAGCGGATGCTCCAGACTCTGCAGTCGGTCTTTACTGTATACCAAATTTATCCATTATTAAACTGAGCTCATCCCCCTATTGTCGATGTGACTTTTCAAATATTGTTATCGTACCGTTGTTTTCAATAGCTCCCTTTACTTTTAATGTTTGTAAACCGTACCCTGGTATTGTCCAGGTATTCACGGCTGTTCCACCCCACTGCGCGGGTCCGAAGCTTAACATTAATCGATATTTTTTGTTCAAACACCATTCAGCCATTACGTCGTAACAATACAAATACGTCCTTTGAATTCAAATGTTCTCTCACATTACGGTCTGTTTGATAACGTTCCGCGTGAGTTGTTCTTAATTTTTGCATAAATCGATGTTTATTTTACCAAAGTTGAAATGATTTATAACCTAATAGACAGAGTGCTACGATGCAATTTTTTAACAATAGTTTCATATTAACATAACTTGACTTGACTGCAACATTTGTATTCATTTTATGCTAGAATTCAACCCCCTAATTAATTAGTTCATTGTTGATTAGGCTTATTAAAATTATTCATTTGAGTCATTTTGATACAGGAAATACATTTTTTATTCCCTCTCACTCCCTTGGTAAGGGCTTAACGTTTATGACCAAATATCCTCACATCAACCACTACACAAAGGAATCACGTGTCAAGTGTATCATGACAGTGCACACCTGGATCAAAGACATACCAATAGAATAAATGGAATAAAATGGAATAAAAAAGAAATCTTCACAATAATATGGAGATAGAGCGGCATTGCTGCTCTTGTTTTAATGATGCTAGAATAAATGTTATTAACATTACCATCAAACGATTGTACCTAACTACTCGCATGCTACTGCTCAAAACATAATAGGCTATAGTAAAGTTATTAAATACCAATATTCTATTCACTTTGCCAATTGTAATAGCATTACCGAGAAATCGAGCTTAGAAGCAGGTGATACGGAGACAAAATATGTGTATAAACCGATAACTAATTAATACATGTGCATTTTAAAAACAAGCGATGAGTTATACAAACGTCCAAATGTACGCATAAATGACAATTTCAAGCTCATAAAATGCCGCATATTTTAGGATTTTTAACCCTTTTTTTTAAGTAAAGTCTGATACTGATAGTTGCTTTAAGTCTATCCCACGGTATCGTCCGCCGCGTATGATTGACCGTATATGATTGGCCGTATGGGTAATAATGTAGAGACGCAACGCGTTGACAAATATGTAACGCGTTATCAGTTTCAATTTATTGTAGAGCGCGCGTAGCCAATAAGACAATGTGTTTCCAGATTGGCGGTACAGCGCCATTGTGGTGTGGTGTATATGGGTGTCACAATTCCGCATTCGCAACTTGGAAGTATTCTGTACGTGTTGAAGTATAAATGTTTACAATGAGTCTGAATTCAACCCTCACTACACTGGGGGAAGTTGTCCTATACGTAATGCATTCACAAAAGTATATGTTTTGATTGGTTTGTGAGTGGCTACGCGTTGTCAAATACGCAACGCGTTGCAGCTATGCGTTATGAACCATACGGCCAACCATAGCTGCGTACTATTGTCGACTGCAACGCGTGTATGCATTTCGAAAAAGTGTCGCCGCCAGACTATTCAAAGTGGAGGGGTGGGGGCAATATATAAGTTATTTTTTGTCAATATCCCATATATCATTTAGGGGACACACGAGGGGGTGGCAGGTCACAAACAATTTTAGAGGAACGTGTCGCCCTCTTGGTGACGCTGTTGCTTTTAAATGAATCTGTAAAGGTTTGCGGTTTATTAAGCATATCGTTTGTCGCCGATCCAGACATGCTTCTAAACAGTTTTCTTGTTAGGTGGACCATTTTGGATTTGGATTCTTATTACCCCAAACCTTTAAACCCAGACCTTTCCCCTCCGTATGTTGTCGAAATGTGACAAGCATGTAATCAGTTACCCAATTTACATTACACCGTCTGTCGTTTAGGCAAGATAAATAAACACAAGCCTAGGGCTATGGAATGTTCTTCATAAAATCAAAACGGCGGGTTGTAGTAATAAACTTGATATACAGCGTTCCAAGTTCGTCGTGGCTACATTATTATCGTCAGTGTGCGCATGACTCTACACACGCTGTTACGGCATGTACTCTTTGTTATGTTAAGCCCGCGGTTTTCTTACGTTACGTACATACGCACACATTATCCCGCCGATGCACGATGCCGCCGTCACTATAAACATCGTCCGCATGCTTGTTGTTTTGCTATGCTAATGAACCAATCGCATTTCTCCGTCGTAGGGTTCACGGCCGTCGGAGGGACCGAAATCAATTGATACGTCATCCGTGTCCAAGGAAACTCGCGACGAGGGGTCTTAATTCACATAGACAGCCGTCGATGAGTTTACGGCTACGAGATTTTTTCCCTGTCGCTCGCTCTGTCGTTTATTAATTTGCGTATGAAAGAGTGTAGCACCGACGAACATGTTAGGAGCGTGAGTCACCTGTGGCAGTTAACATACGTTATGTAAAAGGGAATTTTAAGGTAATGGGTAAGTAGTCTATGATGGCATCATAATCAAGTATTGCACGTTTAAAAAAAAACATGAATTTTTATTATATTTCCTGTGGGATGTGTTAAGTCTGAAGAGCGTTCGGTATACGTGAGACATAAATGCTGTGATATTTCGTCGACGGAATGTGATTACTGGGTGAAATTTAGTATACGAAATGCGTGGACAGGAAGCCGTCGGCTGTATATTCTAGCCTACCGTTACACACGAATTGCTATTTGGTGGCAAATAAAACATGGCCGGGATTGTTTACCGAGAATCGCCGTTTAATATTTATCCATCGGAACAAAAACAAGTCGAATGGCTTTACGGGAGCAGCTGTAGTCATTCCAGATCGTTACATTTGTACAATTTG
Organism: Paracaudina chilensis; assembly: GCA_027580055.1. Classification (NCBI taxonomy): domain Eukaryota; kingdom Metazoa; phylum Echinodermata; class Holothuroidea; order Molpadida; family Caudinidae; genus Paracaudina; species Paracaudina chilensis. The sequence goes on along the minus strand of JAODFY010233376.1, from coordinate 5,554 downwards.
GGGTTTTCAGCGGTTTGAGATATTGATGTAAGTAATGAAATAATTCACTGAGGTCCAAAACAATTAACCGTTAATGGGTTTGAGTTTAATACATAAAATACACACATTATATAGGCCTATAGTATCTATTTCAATCACTGTGCCATCCAGATTCTATTTTAAACTGACATGACGTCGACGTGTTTGTATATTTCTTGTTATTACTTTGATTATTACCACTACGGTTTCTTCTGTCTATTTCATGTCTTCATTAGGCTATATGAAGACTGTTTTGTTTAATGGAAACTAATGGAAAGTGATTTCAAAGTCTCTTCAACGAAAATTATTTCAACGGGTAGATTGTATAACAACTTACACGCAGGAATTATTAAGCTAAATCATAATATAAAACGAGAATAAAAAAGAAAACAACAAAATGATAACGAAACATATTCATCGATTGGATATAATCATAAAACGAAACATATATTCTGTAATCATCGATGGTTGTTAGTGCAGTAAACAATAGTTAACAATTACTAAGGCGATGGCATTTAACATATTACTTGTCATAGACCTATTTAATTCATCATAACGAATATGATGGAAAATGGGCCCAATGAACGGGTTTATATATGTACTTCCGGATACTTCCAACCTGACCGGGCTATACGGTACGAATGAAGTCACTGAACATGCGCAGATGCTGTTCTAAATGTTGTGGCATGTCAAGTTCAACTACAACGAAACAGGCGGGTGGGAGCGGTGAAAAGGGAACCCACCACAAACTTGACCCCCAACTAATATTGTTAACATAGTCACATTTTGTACCGTAAATTTTGTTCGTAAATGAAGAGGACGTGTGTCCCCATCTATTTCCTTGCGAACGTTCGGCAATCGGGCTAGACCCACCACATTTAATTGACCGAAATGACTCCCCCTCCATGAACAATTTCTGTCTGCGCCTCTGCGACAAATTAAAACATAAAATGTCTTTAGTAACTTTCAACTGGGACAATTATCTAGGCCCCACTGACACCACTCAACTAAACACCATACTCACCCACTACTTAATTTAACATATATGTCCTGCATACATTGAACAAACGGCTATACAATAGTATAATTAAGGCAAGTCCACTAATCCATCTGCGTGACTATTGATTCATTTTGTGATATTGGTTTCAATACGACTGGTGGTCAAGGTTCACCTGTCCTGGTATTTGACCAAATTGAGCATGCATGATATATATAGTTATGGTTACTGTAATCACATAAATAAAACGCCAACGAGTGCTAATTGATCAAAAGAGAGGATTGAACTAAAAAAAAAACACATATGCACGTGTAATGAACAGTCATAACATAGGCCTAAATGAATTTGTGTATATGTGTACTAGGATAAGAAGCTTAATAGAGGCAGTTACAGCTAACAGGCATTTAAACAGGAAACCTGAAACAATCATTCAAAGTATTATCGTAATTTGTGTGTTAGGCTATTAAATAGTTGTTGTATGTCACCTATACACACATAAAAGTATAAAACTATACATACAACACATAATTACACCAATGCTATTATGATGTTGATACATCTCCTCAATTGTCCTGGGTATTACTGTAAGGAACGCCTAAGGCGAAGGGGGGGGGGGGGGCGGAAGGTGTCGAAGTGTGTCCTAGTCGAAGGATGACTCCGTGACTCTATATAAACCTCGTCTACTATGAAGAAAGCAGCCTTTGTACGTTAACATAGGCCTACATAGAAATAACAACATAAAATCGGTACTAATGATCGAAATACACACATACAAATTCACATAGCTCAACAAGCATCGGAATTACTGTTTCGCGTTACTGGTTTATATCATGCTATATGTGACAGGTCATAGGCCTACCGTGTGCTATAGGTTGTCGACTTTGCCCCAGTATAAATTGATATATTCGTAATATACAATCTGGATACCTAACCTGCCAATCTAAGGGGGGGGGGGGGAGTGAACCAAATTACAATGGAATTTTATGTACTACAATATACCGGTACTATACTGATGTACCAGCTACAAGCACAGTGTCCATTGCAATTTACAAGCAATACGTGTACAAACATCTGCCGGTCTCCACAACAGAAGCACAAGTACACTGATATATATATATATATATATATATATATTTGATTTCACAAATCAATATTTCCTCAACCAAAAGTGTAATCATTCTTGTGTGTGCATGTTTTAAGCTGTACTTCTATACAGTTTACCTTCTCCGTTAGCCGTAATTCAAATACTATAATTGATTTCACAACAAAAAAAACATAGAAATTTTACGAGCGATAAAGCCGCATATTTTTTTTCTTCAAAGAAGTAAATAAAAATGTGCAGTATTTATATTAGTTTTGAACGCTTATAAGCCAATAAAGCAACCCCTCGCCACGCCTATTGTTTTAAGGGTAACATGGCGGATATTGATAGCATAATGAGTGTTACAATTGGAAAATATGTTTTACGTGGTGGGCTGTCGACTGAGTGATTGATTTTAAACACCGCATTTATATAGCAAGTATAGCAAACAATAATTAGCGGTGGCTCAAACGCATATAGAGTAGTCATCATATAGTACTATTATATCATTTATACTCAAACGCATATAGAGTAGTCAGCATATATAGTACTATTATATAATTTATAATCTCATCAAAATTGCAATACATGACTGAGATTACAAAGAGTGTGGCTTCGGAATCTGAATGCACAGTTGTATTCTGATCTGATGCTTAGCCGATGAGCCAAAGGAGGCCTCGACAAACAAACTGTACATATAGAGAGAGCTTTGGACACAGCTTTAGATATAACTCTTTAGTGTTGTTGATATATTTATGGATCTTTTAGATACTATATAACACGTTTTTTGTGTTGTCAGGTGTCGTTAAATCTCAGTCACTCACGCCTCGGCAAACACGGAAACAATGAATTGTAGCCCTCTCTTTCCCCAATTATATCCTAGAAAACTGCTGGAATAGTCACCTCTATTTGTTGGGGGCGTTGACCAATCAGAGATTTCATGGACAGGGTTGCGACATATACATATGTGTCATTATATTGATATATTATTTACGGCCTTTAAGACGTTAAAGGGGCTGTATCACGAAGGAAATTCAGATGGATGCCACAATTCACAGTCCTGAATGTTATCGGCCACACTTGCTTGGATTTTTTTAGCAGTTTAGTAGTTAGTAATATGTAGTGATATGCAGGGTTATGTAATATGTAGGGATGTGTTATCATGTCGTCTTTAATTGTCCATGGATGCGTAGACATAACTATAAAGTGCATGTACGTTACAGTAACTAACATCGTGTTTGGCAGATCGTATACATAACTATAAAGTGCATGTACGTTACAGTAACTAACATCGTGTTTGGCAGATCGCACCTGCTGTCTAGATTTAAAGGCCCCGTGACGTGTGTATAAGTTACTGTATTAATATGAGAATATACCTGTGTTCAACCATATATTGAATAATGATGGTAAAACAATATGTAGCCGCTTTAAGTTAATAAAAATGAAAATAATATTACGATTATACATAAATTGTCACACTTTAATCTCGTCTTTCTTAAATTCCTTTAGGGGTTATTGGGGGGGGGGGGGGGTAAGAAATATCCCAACACACCGGCTTTTTGGTTTCACCTTGACCGGCTCTTAGAAATGTCTGGATTTGCCCAGGTCTTTAGTTCCTGAGGCGCCTAACTCGACCGTAAGCAATATCGGATTGCCGCGGTATAGTTGTATATGTTATTATGCACTGGAATATCATATACGGATGTGTCGTCCCAGCCATAATTGTGCTAACAAACCAGCCCGACCGTTCAGTTCATTTGTTGTGATATATGGGGGATTGAGTGACTAATCGGGATCATAGGCGTACGAGACGGGGGAGGGGGCATGGTGCATTCGCCCTCCCAATTCGGGCAGTTAATCCATTCGGTCAAAATGAGAGCCACAATGAATAAATTTTCGGGCAAAAAATGATCTTGTCCCCTAGAAATATTGAACCCCGTGCGTGACTCTACAGACATCAAATCTAGTGGCACCGGGTTCTGCATGAAATCTCCTTCGAGTGCGACAAACAATCTGACAATAACAATGCCTGGCAATTTGCGATTGAACTCTGGGATGCAGACAGCGACCCAGAGACCTTAATTGCCATCGAATTGAATTTCTACAGTTTTGATCTTGAAGTTCATCATATTACATATTTACAGCAAGTTTGCAAGGCGTACAACACCTATTTGTGAAACATTGAGAAATAACGTTCACACATTTAGATAGAAAGTATCTGGTTTGTCGCCTTCTATTTTTATGTGGGTGTTCGTAAACTTTTTTTTTTTTGAGCGAATACACTACATCATGCATGGATGTTGAACGGTTGTATTAACAGAGGCAGAATGCTTTTCTTTGTATACCGTATACAGGTTTGTATGGCACGCAATGGCCCAATGGAGCTGATTGGCCATCATTTATAGTGTTTTTCATTTTAGGTCGTGTAGGGGACATTTGTGGTCATTATCTCATAACAGACGAAATGATTCTTCCCCTACAAATTTGGATCGACTTGATGTAAAATGTTGAACATGTGTTTAGCTTATTAGAGCTTCATTCGGGGTGTTCAGAAAAATGTGCGCGAGTTAAAATTGTAGTCAATTTCCAGTGACTAGGCCTATATATCAAAGACCGATCATGATCTAAGCAAGTTAGAGCTTCATTTGAGGTGTTCAGAAGTAATGTTAATTATCCTTCCTTGTATCATCATGCAATATTTGATGTGAGACACAGGTGCCCTACTTGTTAGCACATGCATATAGGCGGGAATCCGGGAAGGGGTATAAATACTTCCACCAATTCCGTGTAAGAACTAAGAAAATATTCCTGCAACTATTAATCATGCTAATACAATCATTAAGCGTGAATACCGAGTTGTTCTTTCTATTTCATATAAAGCCCTTACTTTTTTATTATAAATTGTATGCCTCACAGACCACCACGCCTACACACTGTATACACTGTATATCACTTGGCTTCGTTAAACGTGAAGCCGGCTCAATTCTGGTGGGAGACAATTAAATACAGTTACATGCACGTTACTCTAACTAACATCACATGTAGCAGGTCATACCGTACTGTGGGAAGCGGGTCAACTCGTCATTCGCCAACTCGACCTTCTGTTAACTAGAGTTGACGAAAGTTCGAGTTGACGGCATGGGCGCCGGACTTTTTTTGAGCGTCGGGGGCAGTCCTTTACAAAGGGCACTTTTGTACACTGGCACGGTGCGTTTAGTCAAGTAAACTCTCTAAGCGGATCGCCACCACCGTGTAGTGCCTGGTGGAGATGTGATGATGCGGTGCGTGGGGTGTTCTCTGATCCACAAAATCTGAACGGAGCGCCACCATCGGTTGGCGCGTAGCGCAGCAAAGAAATCTGTGGCCAAAATTCCTTCCAGGTTACCGGAAAATGGCACTTCCCAGCCCTTGTAGGCCTAAGTAAGTTGTATGTATGTTTTACAAATTTACACGCAAAA
>JAODFY010233365.1:0-10340 GCA_027580055.1 Paracaudina chilensis | reverse complement strand
ATATAACAAATATATAGCAAATATTATAATTCATAATGAATAATTAAAATGTCGATGTAGTAGGCCAAAAGACAATAGGCCTAATGGCGGCAGATTTTCCACTCTTTGTTTTGTTTTCAGTGCTTGCTCAGTATAATGAATACAACCCTGTGTATTTCAATCGGTGCGTCGACAAGGTCCCGTGGACCTGGGATTCTGTATTTGTCACGTGAGTCTTTTTTTTTTTGCTCACATCATCACAAACTGGTTAAGCCTATCACTATGGAGGTGGCAGATATGTTAGACACACTAACGTATAGGTTAGGGCGATTTTCTTTTCTATTTTTTTTAGGATTAATCTTATTAAACCTATTAAAAAACACACGCAACAACCAAAAATGCTCCTTACATTTAGTGCCACCCTCACCCTCCTATAGAATCGTACTCCGTCTATGTGTCTGTCTGTTCACCAGTGACCCATGTATTTGACCATATATTTGCAAGACTCATATTTAAACTTATGGCCTAATGTCTTCGCAAAAAGGGGATTTACGATGTGAAAGTCTTTTAATCATAACTGACAAGGGAAACAAATGACAAAATCTCCATGTGGTGAAAGAAGGGTGTAATACTAGGGGCTCAAACCCTGATTATTGCTCCAACATGTCTCAAATAAGATCGACGTTGAGTATTTTCAACCCCCATTTCATTTTGATTTTCGGGGGCATGATTGGATCATCTCGCGGGACGGGTCTGGCCCGCGAGTCGCCATTTAAGAGTCCGTGGCCTTAATGGGGGCATGTTAAAGTAATATGTTGGCCCATATGTGGGTCATTGGGCCCATCCGAACTTAAATATCATGAGTTAATATCATGCCATAGGTTACACTTGGTCTATAGACCTAATCAGAGAGACAAATTGTTTGGGGGTATATTTATATCAGATTCGGGCAGCAAAGTTGGGGAACAGATGTAGAATTGTCGTTGATCAGTGAATGATGAAAAAAATGCCGAATTTGGGCAGATATTCTCGGTCCGAATCAACTGGACTGCTCCACCCCTGTCCCCATTCCGTACATCTATGTTGCTGCGGATATGCCAACAATGCATATCTATGACTTCGTATGCCTAAGCCGGGTGATGATGAATGATCATGGAAAGCGAACGTGATATACAATTGATATTTGGGTCAAATCGTTCACAAAGTGTGCATGAGCGTGGATAATACTACTGATTACTTCCTAAAGGGGCTCATTCAGGAAGGCAGGGCGCATCACTAAGACTTCGTATTTGTATTTCGTTACTTTAAACGAATACAAAATCAACGACCACATTTTACCGGCAAACCTAATGGAGTGGGCGTACTTCTATTGTTATGTACATAACCGACTTATTAAGTACATGGATTCTCACAGTTAACGCTGGTAAGACGCAGCACGTTTAAACTGGCATTACTTAACGAAAAAACCCCAATCCGTTCCGTAATGCTGAGCAAAATACCATTTGCTTGGCCTATATATGAAAAGCAAACAGAGCTTCAATCAAACCAAACACTGTGGAATTGGATCAAGACATTGCTTTGTCCAAATACCTCCTCTAAAATGCTGTGAAAGTGTGTAGTGCTTATAGAGTGTTCTTCAATTGCCTTCAATTGAGGAGCGCCATCCAAAAACTGTACACGAAAGAAGTTTACTTTCCTGACTGTGTGGAGAAATTCCACCACGGCTGCAAACACTGTTTTGCAATTCAAGTTATACATATACATAGAACATCATAATAGACTTCATTTGCAATGAGTCTCACGGGAACAAGAGACTCAGAATGATAAAAACCATAAATTTATCACGATTGTTGAGGTGATCCCTTAACGACATGTAACCATGCAATCGTTACACTTAAAGTGGCAACTGTGACCATATCACCAATTACAAAGCGGTTAAAACCAATTTTACAACAAATGGAGTCTTCTATATAATATTTACGTGTAATGTGAAAAGGGTGATTTTTTTCTTGAAATATTTGATCTATATAAATATTATAAGCTTTGCCATATATCATTACAAATGGATATGATACAAATCATGTACGTTTTAAAGAATAATACCATTGAGTGTGGATTTTCCTATTCTTCTTTGTCAGAGATTTTGGCTGATTAATCTTTTATATCTTTTTTCATCTCATTACATAGTTGTATTTGGTATGTTTGGTTCTTGGTAATGGCATGCCGTACGTACCCCGCCCCCACCACTTCCATTCCAACACAGATCCTTTCCCCTCCCTCTCGACCTGATGCATGTCACTCCCACCATCACCACTTGCCCCGCCCGCCTATATGTAATGTATTATCTGTGACAGTGATATATAGATTTATAAAACGAAATAACATCCGCTACTTACTGTAGGTAAACTTAAGCAGTATTCTAGCAGACCCTTAGCTCACAATATTTGTATTTGGTTATTGTAAATAGACAAGGACCCAATGAGCTAACTAATTTCGGTAGGTTTTGATCAAGTAGGCCTGCCTTTGTATTACTCCGCTGTAACGTTTTGTTTTTAAATTTCATTCAGAATTATTTTATGCATGTTTGCTATCGGGGCCATCATCGGCACGACCTATGACCTCGCCTTCCGGAGAAGACAGAAACCTGTCGCGAAGGTGGAGAATGTCCAGGAGACTACAGAAACAAGAGACACCAACGTCGATACGGCGAGTGGAGAAAATGTACAGACGATAGAGGGCGCTGGCGGAAATCGCAACTCTACAGGACCGTCCGATATTGAAGCAACAAGCCGAGGCGGTTATGCAGCGCAGAAGGAACGCACAGGGGGAAATGGTAATTATATCTATATATATATACTCGCTTATATCTCACGGGCCACGGGCGCAAACATTTTTACTAAACTACTTCAACTGCAAGTCTAATTTGTTTAATCCATTAGCTCTCAAAAGGAGGTTTAGAAGCAACTTGCAAGGTCTGGAAAGTAGGAAACCATTTTCGCTACGCGCCAACCCATGGTGGCGATTAGATGGTGTTACGCACTACGCTCGCCAGGCTTGCGAGCTTCCTATGCCTGTGATCCCTTTCAAGTGCTTATTTTACATTGGTTAAATGGTATATAATTAACTTTGGTATTTAGGACAGAAAGCATATATATATATAGAAAAAACAAATGGCCCCATGCATGTCCACATAAATAGCTCCTGGTTGAGCAATTATATAACAAAAGTAGCCACTTGTATCCAATTCCTTATTACATTTCTTTTGCTACGCTAAGCGCCAACCGATGGTGGCGCTCCGCTTAGATCTTGTAGATCGCAGCCCCCTCCCCCATTAAATCATTGGCCTCCCTCAAAATTTAAGGTTAGTCACACTTATTACTTATATCATTTGGGATCGTGCCCCCCCCCCCCCAAATCACAATGTCATGGCGGCGCCCCTGAAAGATTAAACTTTTATTTTGGGTTAAATATCCACCTGTGGCACGCCGGCTTATATTGCCATCTGGATTTACGTAAACTATTTGTACGACTATATCTCATCGTCTGTTTTTTTTATATATTTTTTATTTATATTTTTTAAATGAGTGACATTTATTGGTTTATGCATATAATTTGTCGCCGAACAAAACGCGTACAATGTGTTTCTGAGCTTCATTTCTAGCTAATCAGTGTTACAATTTGCATTCGCTAAATGAGTAGAATGAAGTTGTTTTGATAAGTCTGGCAATAGACTGAATGACTAAACCAGAACACGTGCATGGGGAAAGTTATATTGTGCTGTTCAAACTCTGACGGTAACAATAATCATCATATATACTAAAATCGACATATTCGTCTGGGGATTAAAAAAATGACAAAGCATGAAAATGAAATAACACCCTACTTTACTTTAAACTTAAACCAGAAAACCCAGAGGTTTTGTGGTTTCTGGATTCCTCACATTGTTGATTTATTTCCCTTACACTATGGGAAGAAAACCTACATACAAACTGGACTTAACGGAATTAGCCCAAAGTGCAAATAAGGCTGCTTGTGTTTGACCTCTCAAATCCTGAAATGAAATTCCCCTCCCCTTATACCCCTCCAGCAGGACACACATCAATATTACCATATTTGATCGTGCCCCCCCCCCCAATCCCTGATTACAAGAGACCTTTATACCAAACTAACATATTTCCCTATTAGGTTAAACTGATAATAAGCACTTGGCCCATTTCACCCCCAAATTACCTTTGACCTCTTTTAAAATCATGAATGTTAATATATTCAGTTAACCTGGCTACTACCGTTGACCAATTATAAAATCAATAGGGTGCATCTACTCAGTGTGGCTGACATACATACCAACTATGAGTTTCATCCACCTCCCCCTATTAAGTTAGCCTTATTACAAGATTTTCAGCACTTGACCTAAGTTGACCTCAAATGACCTTTGATCTCTTTTATAAATCAATAGGCTTCATCTAATCGATATGGCTGACCTACTTTCCAAGTTTGAATATCGTTCACCTTTCCCCTATTGAGATTACGAGCAAGGTGTCACACACACACACACACGTCAACGTGTTTACATAGATTCCTTTTACCCTCGGCAAGGAATCACCCCAAATTGTTCGATGGCTAAAATTGCTCCCTGAAATCACCTAGACGTTATATATCCCTTTTGGCCGCCACAGTTCGGTGATGCATTGTTTAGCGAAATTTACCGGTTTATAGATATAATAATATATATTATTGTAGATATAATTTATTGCCGAAGAAAATCCGTAAAATGCCTGCTTAAGTTCTCGCTAATGGTCGTTACGTTGGGCAAAATGTGTATGTTTTCTCCACGGCGAACTATGAAGTGAATGAAGCATCGCGGTAAGAGAAAAACATGTTGTGGATCAAACTCTCATAGCGCCTTTAAAATGATAACGTCATCGTAAAGATCTTATGTAATCAATGACTGCCCACGTTCGCCCATTAATTAAGGTAGTTAAATTAGTATTCATATACAGATGACCTACCTATGATCATTCAGACTGATAACCTTGTCCAATGGTTTTACATTTTTTTTTACGGCAGGTAAGCTGGATAAGATTCTGATGTCGTTTTCTTTTATATTGAACGGATCTCAGATCTTGCACGCTAAGAAGACCTCGGCCAATCTCGGCGCTCTGAATGGACTCCGTGTTCTTAGTATATGGTGGATCATCTGGTATCACTGTGCATACTTCCTCTTTTTCACCAGGCTTGGTAAGTTATCACTTGACCTAGACGTGGTGTCAGAAGTGGGATTGTGAAACCGTGCTCTTCCATTGTCAGTTGTTATCTTGAAACATATTAATAGTAAAAGTAAAGGCTGCTTCCGTTTCTTAGCATTGGTATCGGGCGCATGGACTCCGGTATCATGGACTCGAGTCCCGGAAATCAGAGTCCACACACAAGTTTTCGTTATTAATAATAGTGGTGGTGAAGATGATGGTTAAGCTGATGGTTAAGGTGGTAATGATGGTTAAGGTGGTGGTGATAATGATGATGGTTAAGGTGATGATGATATTTAATGTGGTGAAGACGGTGGTGGTGATAATGGTGGGGATGGTGGTAATGATGATGGTGATAATAATGGTGGTGATGACGTGGTGTGATGATGGTTATGTTGGTGATGAAGGTGCTGATATTGGCGATGATGATGGTAGTGATGATGATTAAGCTGGTAATGGTGGTTAAGGTGGTAATGATGGTTTGTTGGTGATGACGGTGGTGGTGATAATGGTGGTGATAATGATGATGATGAGTGATGATGATATTGGTAATGGTGGTGATGACGATAGTGGTGATGATGGTTATGTTGGTGATGATGGTGCTGATGGTAGTGATGATGGTTAAGGTGATAATGTTGGTTAAGCTGGTAATGATGGTCAGGTGGTGATGACGGTGGTTGTGATAATGGTGATGATGATGGTGATAATGGTGGTGATGACGATAGTGGTGATGATGGTTAGGTTGGTGATGATGGTGCTGATATTGACGATAATGATGGTGATGATGGTAGTGATGATGGTTACTGTGGCAATGGTGGTTATGGAGTAATGGTGGATAGGTGGTGATGACGGTGGTGGTGATGGTGATAATGGTGATGAAAGTGATGATGTGGGTGGGTGATAATGGTGGTGATGACGATAGTGCTGATGATGGTTATGTTGGTGATGATAGTGTTGATATTGGTGCTGGCTATGATGGTGGTGATGATGGTGGTGGTGATAATGGTGATGGTAATGATGATGGTAATAATGGTGATAATGATGGTGATGATAAAAATGATGGTGCTGGTATTGGCGATGATTATGGCGGTGGTGATGAGTCTGATGGTAATGGTGGTGATGTTGGTGGTGATAATGATGGTGATGATGGTGGTGATGATGGTAATGTGGTGATGATGTGGTTGATGGTGGTGGTAGTGGTGATAATGTTAGTGATGAAGATGCTGATGATGGTGGTGATAATGGTGGTAATAGTTGTGGTGATAATGCGGGTGCATGCTTTCCTTTCTTAGCCTTTATTGTTCGGTCAGGTAGCGGTGATGATGGTGACGACGTAATAACTTATATATAGTCCAAATACAAATTCATTCAATCATTATGAACATTTCTTCCCCGTAATCAATATGACTCGACTTAAGTCATCAACAACCCCGTGTATTATTTCCCGACAGACAACACTAGCCATCTTTCTAAGGGCGTCGGCTCCAAGCCTTGGTTCAGCTTTACATGGGAAGCGCCATTTGGAGTTGACACATTCTTTGTACTAAGGTACGTAATACATTTCTTTTTCGAGTAAAAAAGGGAACTAAATTCTGTCTATATGTCGTTTTAACCGTTTGTTATTTGTATTCATAACACTAATATATGGGAATTGGAGAAATCCGAGGGGAAGATCAACTATAGTTACTTCATTACCGTACCTCATACACTAACTGATTTCGTCTCTTTTTGTAGCGGTCTTCTGGTGACCTACCGCACTCTTAGGCAGTTGTCTCGCTACATAAGACATCGGTGTACATGGTGCCTGGATATATTTGTCCACGTCCAAGTAATCTCATACACTGACTTCGTTTCCTTTCACAGCGGTCAACATTACCGTACCTTATACACTGATTTCGTCTCTTTTTGCAGCGGTCTCCTGGTGACCTACCTCACTCTTAGGCAGTTGGAGAAATCCGAGGGGAAGATCAACTTGTATCTCTTCTACCTGCATCGCTACATAAGACTGACGCCGGTGTACATGGTGTGCCTGGGTATATTCACATCCATAGCTGTCCACGTCGGCGTGGGGAGCCGCATGTACGAGTTCTTCCTGGGAGCGAAGGAAGTCTGCGCAGCGTACTGGTGGACCAACCTGCTGTACATAAACAACCTGGTCCCTTATCCTGGAAGTGTCAACCTGGTACGTCGCAGTGACGAATGGGGCGGGGGGCTTACATAACCAGTAATCGTACTTAGGCCTCTAGTTGTAGGTTTGCAGTGACGGACACGCCCTGGGGATGGGTTTACGTTTCCAGTTATCTTCGAAAAGGGGGGGGGGGAGATGTAAGTATATAAGGTGTGAGTGTACATGTCTAACGTTTGACATAATAGTGGTGGGTTGGACAAATTAGAGCTGTTATACCGACTAGCAACGTATTGATCGAATTTGATTGGCTGAGTACAGTGAACGATGTCTAGTCCAGCTTGCCAGGTGAAACATCTCAGTGATAGAACACGAAAACCCTCTTATAACGAATTTCATTTTTGGTGTCGTTCCTGAAACGTCAACAAAGAAAAGAATGGCAATTGAACTAGTGGTGTGGGGGTGGGGGTTGTTTGACAAGTGCAATGAGTTCAATAGTATTATTAACAACAATCAGACCAATAAGAACAATAATATTATTAACAACAATAAAAACCAATAAGAACAATAATATTATTAATAACAATAAAACCAATAAGAACAATAATATTACTAACGATAATCAAACCAATAAGAACAATAATATTATTAACGACAACCAAACCAATAAGAACAATAAATTCATTAACAACAATAAAACCAGTGAGATCAATAATAATAACAACAACAATAAAACCAAGACAAACAATAATTACCACAACAATAAAACCAAGAAGAACAATAATTGTATTAACAACAATAACAATATAGATTGATTGAAAGTGGGTGTGGACTTATTATAAACAATATTTCATCGTTCTCACATGTGTCAGAGTGCATGGTACTTCACTTAACAACAATAGAAACAATAAGCATAATAGAATCATTAACAACAATAAAATCAGTAAGATCAATAATAATATTGACAGAAATAAAATCAATAAGAACACTAATATTATTAACAACACTAAAACCACACAGGACAATAATATTAGTAATAACAATAAAATCAATAAGAACAATAAAATCATTAACAACAATAAAACCACAAAGGACAATAATATTAGTAACAGCAATAAATTCAATAAGAACAATAATATTATGAACAACACTAAAACCACAAAGGACAATAATAACAAGAACAATAAAACCAAGAAGGACAATAATAATATTAATAATAATATTGATTTATTGAAAGTGGTTGTGAACTTGAACAATATTGCATCGTTGTCACGTGTTCTTTTTTCCCTACGTCACAGTGCATGGGATGGACGTGGTACTTGGCCAATGACATGCAGTTTTTCATCATAACGCCAATCTTCATTCTTCTCTTCTTCAAGTGAGTATAAATTCTCAGAAAAAAGAGATAACTCGGAGAAGGTCGTCTGAACAACATATCAAATTAATGTACATAGGCCAGTTCACATGTCCAATTACGCACCCGCAAATCTGCTATATTGCACGATTGCCGTGATTGAGGGGAAATCAACAGCGAACATCCGTACTTGCTGCCTAAAACACATTTATAAAATTGTTACATCAGCCCAGTTTGTAACAAGTAAGAGCCAGAAGGAAGGGTAAACAGTTGAGAATGGATTTCCGTTTTGTGGCATGTAAATTACGTGAAACAACTCACCGTGTTTACCACATACGGTAATTTTTTAATGTGTAATTAATTAATCTGAGTCGGGTTTGCCCATAGCCTTTTTGATTACCCATATCTCCTTGCACTATACACAGCCGTCAACTGGCGTATTAGTAAATTATATGTCACGTGGTATTAAATCTATATTTTACAGTATCATTGCGTGTACATTAAAATTCACTAAACGTTTAAATGTTTTACCCGATGTTGTGCCATGACCTGTTTAAAGTACTGTGTTTTATACTAACATGACATATGAATATTCATAATCGGCAGTAGTCATTTAAAGACTACACCTAATGGTCTTCAATGACATTAATAAACATATTTGATATTTTCACACCAAACCAGGAACAAATCGCGAATCGGCGTTGGTGTACTGGCAGGCGTCACGGCCGTGTCTTGTATTATCACCGCGTCTGTGGCTGGGTATTGGGGATTAACAGTAGGCAATTATAACATGTAAGTATTACTATACTATACTATCATATACTACTCTTATATATTATTTTAATTAAGACTGCTTTAATAAATTTTATTATGAAAAAAAAAAAACACTTTGGATACCAAACCAATTTCGAAATGGCACAAATTATAATATATATTATATATCATGCATGCTCCGAATGGAATTTCATTTCCGAATATCAATGTCTCAAAGCTTGGCATATACGTTTCCCGTTTGGCAGACCTTACAACGACCGTTCCGCCGACTATCCCGGCGACGCTGATCGCATCTATGCCAAGCCCTGGTGCCGCATTCAGGCGTACACTGTCGGAATATTCGTCGGCTACATGATTCACAAATACAGAGGCAAACAGATCAAGATACCGCTGGTTAGCAACATGTATTTTATTAAACTTACCTTAACCTTAACAATATCGAGACGATAATACTATGATAATCTTAAGTTCTAATCAATGCTGTTGGTTCTGATTGAAATTAAGTTTGTTTTATGGATGATTTTGCAAGGTTACATGTCAATGGCGGCCATTGGATTGCCATTTAACGTGCCCTCCCAACGGCCGTGTACTCGTGCATCCCTCCAACGGACGTGTATCTCTCCAACGGACGTGTACTTTGTGTCTATGCGGCCATGATTGTGTTGTAGTGTGCGTGGATCTGTGACACGACGTTTGTAAACACGTAAATACTCAATAAGGTCCAAATCTATGAAGCATCATAGCTTTTAAAGTCGATTTAAGCTAATACCTATCATATGTATTCCTCATTAGTGAGTACAAGATCCTATACTTTGTGAAGTTTGTGGAGATCAAAGGTCTTCTCAGAAACATTGTCAGTGTT
>JAODFY010233354.1:0-10342 GCA_027580055.1 Paracaudina chilensis | reverse complement strand
AGTTACAATGGTTAGGATATATCTTATATCATGGGATATAAACATTCACTGTTGTTCCTGTGGATTTGGCATGCAGGTCTACATGACACTGTAGTTACAATGGTGAGGATATATCTTATATCATGGATATAAATATCCACTGTTGTTCCTGTGGATGCATATATCATATGACACAAGATATAACTTCACAACTGTAAATACAGTTGATGGCGATTTAGTTAGAGAATTGTTATGGTATATCGTGTGATATAAACATCCACTGTTGTTACTGTGTATGCATATATCATATGATACAAGATATATTTTACCACAGTAACTACAGTAGATGTCGAAACGAAAATAGTCCCTTCATTATTTATGGTTAATATTTCTTTAGCGTCTAATAACGCAGTGGGAAATACTTTGAAATTTCTGGATAACGGAGATTAACTACCAAATCCGTCTTTTCGGGCGCAATTCTAGGAATATAGGGAACATACATCCAAAACCAGATATGGTCAGATCATGACCTAACATACAATGTTTTTAGCGTTTGACCTATCTTGACCGTTGATCTCTCCCAAAAGCAATTAGGATCATGTTTTCAACATGGGGAACATACATACCAAGTATGAACTTGATTTGAACAGTCCTGGTTCTTGGTACCAAAAAAAATGATACAGTTTCAGAGCTTCACCCAAGAGGACCTCTAACCAAGTTTGAATTTGATCTCACTAGGGAAGGTTGACTTAACGATGTTTTAGCGTTTGACCTATGCTGACCGTTGTTCTCTCCCAAAAGTAATTGGGATCATGATATCACGTATGAACTTGGTCTGATCAGTCCTGGCTCCTGGTACCAAAAAATTATACAGTTTTAGAGTTTGAGCCCCAATAACCTCTGACGAAGTGTGAACTTGATCTGATTAGGAATGGTTGACTTTTTACTGTTTACTAACTGATTACAGCGTTTAGCATGTTGCCATCTGACCAGTAGTAAAAACAATATCGACATACCCTGTATAATTGATTTAAATCCGGCTAAACCGGTTCTGCAATTAAGGAGCGAATAAGTTTACAGAATTCAAGCAACCAATCGCAATCAATGATACGTGATACGGGTCAGCTGACTGACCTATTCAACCAGTCATTAGCCGGGCATTGCGGTAATTCAAACAATGCAACTTTCAAAATATCTTAAATAAAATATAGGCCTACATATAAATACCATATGGCTTAAATAAAAAAAAATATATCGCAAGTATAAGAAACAAAGTTCTCACAAATAAGGATTGTAAATCACAACAATTCTGCATTTTTTTTATGCCTCAGAGGGGACAAACAGCTTTTACGTCCTTAATTTATCAACAGCTATCACTATATAAGTGTAAAGACACGAGGCCTAATGACAAGATATAGTGTAGCCTGGGGAGAAATTATTATATGTTCTAGAGTACGTAAGGGTCAGACCAAAAACCCATTAAAACATGGATAAGTATTTGGAACGCAAAGGAGCCCCAATCGTTTTCATTCAGACGGAGAAAAAAGTGATGTCACGTGAAAAAATGTTACCAACTTTTTAATCAGTACTGGGGAAAGGTTTCCTTTCCAAGCCACACGCCTAGGCTAGTTATCCTAACACAGATGATTAATGCTTGTTATGTTTAAAGCGGGCTATATCGTCATTGTTACGAACATATTATCCTTGTAATCGCGATATTACTTTGCATCAACACAATATAGTACCAAGATATGGCGATATTTTGTACGACTGGGTCATAACTAACAAATTCTCCCATTGCTTTATCATAGCAGTGATTTTACGAAGCAAAGTTTGACAGCCTCCTGATGTTAAAAAAATGAAACTTTAAAGAATCACGTAAAACATTAAGTAAGGAAATCCATCAATATTGCTACAATAATGCTACGTGTGTGAACGTCTATCCTCACTTGTGACCTGTGATCGCATACAATTATCATCTAATTAAATAGAATCATGAAACGGACTATACGTTATCTCAAAAGGAATCTGGCTCACACCATGCTTGTTTCGTTAATTAGACTACCGTGATTAAACACAGATACCTTTATAATAAACTTCACCTTTTTCCTAGCCTGTTATTACTGTATTCTCTGGAGTAGGTCCACTTACTACCACGCGGGGCTGGCGCTGCTAACGCTTTCTCGAGCACCCAGCGGGCCCGCATACCTTTATTTGTGCTGGGCCGCATCGGAATGCGAAGATATAACACAGCTTATTATACACCGCGGACACAACACGCTAGGAACTACTTAGGCATTACAAGAAAACGATGAAAAACTTCAAAATTCACCTTTTCTGGCGCATTTCCTGCAATGACTAAGTAATACCTGGCCTGTTTTAATTGTCCCTCGTGCATCACGCAAAATCCAGGGACTAGTCAGTTAATGTGCATAAATTGTCTAGCTATATAGTGTTTTGTTTATGTATTGGGATTGTTTCAGATTTTGCAAATGAATCGAATTGAAAATACGAGGTTGTAAGGTCATAAATTTGATTTAAGACCGATAATGACGTCATCGAGGAGGCCGCACATATATCCATTTCAACGTATAATTTGGTAAAAATACAACTAGGTCTAATTTATAGCCCTAAATATAATTAATTTTGCGTCATTTGAAATTGCTGCTTTCCATTACAATTTCAGACTATGAGTACTGTTTGGTAAATGACCACGTGTGACAGCTAGCTTCTGCTCGGAATGCGTATTACGTAGAATTGTTCCAATACGAAAACAAATTACGCACTCGGATTCCTTGGAATTTGTTTACGTATTTTAAGTACGTAGGGGGCCTAGGTGCACAAATCTACTAGAACGTGATAACAACTTACGTATTGAGCAGGCACACTTCAGACTTAATTTGATGTTTCGATGGATATAAGTTTCTGTTGTAACTTCAAGAGTCCATGATTGAGGCGTATAATTTTACCCAATATTAGTGTAACATGCAAGATGTATGTAGGCCTTTATTAATATAAATTACTGTAACTCGTAAGCCTAGCATAGGCCTATATTTCTACTTTACTGACGTTTACACTTACAGCATAGCCTAACGTTAATCGTCATATCATTAACGTTAGGCCTAACGTTAGACACAACGTTATGTGTAAGATATTGATATAGGCCTAGGCCTATTGTTACTAAATTGTATGTATTAAAAATTCACTTTTAGTAAACGTTGAACCAGTATTTCATTTATACTTGTTTCCTTTGGAAGTAAGGCAGTGCCTATGCATGTATCCCTGAATGTTTACCATTAAAACTCCAACCAAAACAATAAAACGATACTTACTTTGAATAAGGTTTTCGGTTGTTTCGGCTCTTCAGTATATATGTTCCTTCTTCCCCTACGTGAACCGTATACATATGAAAACACATAAACACTACGGTCATTGTGTACACAACAATTGTATACACAGTTTACTTGAAAGCAATGCTACGTAATAAACAATGCTTTAAATGATTTGTCTAGTCGCAACGGGGATATAAGCGCAATGAATCAATGACATCATAATCTGTTTCACATTGGAGGACGTGGCAGTCGTTCCGCTGCGCGTCAGTATAAGCCAAGCCAAGCGCGGCGTGAACAGCGACGCATTTTAAATTCGTTAGTTTTGCACGCATTGTACACAACCAAGAACGAAATTTGGTACGCGTCGGCGCGTCTGTCAAAGCAGATACACCTAATTATAGCGTGTTCGAATATCTTCCCCAATCTTACTCGCGCTTACCATCGGGTTATAACGCACATGCACAGATTTTATACTTTTGGCAGGTTTTGCAACAATACTACATATAAACATCAAATGAGATAAACGAATGCTCTGACATTTTTGGGTCCAGTGATGCAATTTCAACACATAAATCAACCAAACACTGTGATTTACATGGAAATGAGTGTTATTTTCGTATTTTTTTTTATCCCATAGGTGCACAAAAATCCAAACTTTGGGGTCCACCCCCCAAACAAAAGGGTCCATGACCCCGAGACCTCTTGTATCACTAACCACGTACGAATGTTTTAGGAAATGGCAGCATTTTAGCTAGAAAAAATAAATTGGCATATTTTTTTAGTCCAAAATAAGCTGACAATACCTATACCTATAATGACGTATTAAAACGCAAAGCATCAATACCCTTAAAAAACATCACCACACCAGGGGTTTTGCAATGAATCCATCCCATGCCACCAACACACTGGTACAAAAAGAGATTCTTCATGTAAGTCTATATTATTTTACATTTTCTCCAGAGTGAACCCAATGCGCGTGGAATTTCATGGTTTATTTACAACGGAATTTCATGCAAAGTACATAAATGATTTCTTCATGGCTGTATTTAGGTCTATTTTTGTCACTTTCCCCTAAAGAATAGAAACACACACATACGAACGATTACGTAATCATCGTGAACTCATGTAATGAGATGATAATGATAGGCGGTCACAGGTCAAGTGAGAATAAATGCTCACACACGTAGCACTTACATTGTTCATGAATTGTCCGAACGCCATAAAAATGTAGACAAAACTGAGGAATTCTCTGATGAATTTGTCTCCACAAGTGGATTATTTCAAAATTATTTCGTCATGGCGAGATAAGTGATCTCCATTCGACAAGTCGACTTCTTTCATGTCATGTCGTCATGGCGAGATATTTTATCTCGACAAGTCGACTCCTTTCAAACATTGTATCGACATGGCGAGATATTTTTATCTCGACAAGTCGACTCCCCTCAATATTATGTCGACATGGTGTGATATTTTACCTAAACAAGTCAACTTCGTTACAAAGAAATTGGAATAATTTCTCTCGACTTCTTTCAGTAGGATGTTTCAATTGACATGGCGAGATACTATATCTCGCCATCCTGATATATCGTTTTGCAATTTGAGAGCTCCGTGCAAAAGCACTAACGATGTGAATGAATATTCATATATATTCAAGTTTTTCATTATGCACTTGTACTTGCTCCCTGTCTCTTGATTTGGTCGTCGTAAGTTAAACGCAATAAGGATCGTCTTTTAGCCAAAAAGTTCCCCTTTAAGGTTACGTATACTAGATGTGAAAAAATAGTAGATGATACAGATACGTATGTATGGTTTGAGATAACATCAATGTCAATATGATTGCCCAAATAATAGATGCATCGAAGAGGAATAATTTCAATGGGTTAAAAGTAATATAGATCCATTGGGTATTTCGGTGTTCGCAGATACAGATTTGATATAATCTATTGGTAGATTAACCTTTCTCTTCATTCTCTACGTTTATTTCTGCCCTGAGTGCTTTGTGCTCTGTTTTAAGTTACAATATACAGTGTTTTATAAGCGCGCACGTTTTTCTCTCTATATAACAGCGCCTTCAAAACGTTTTAACTTACATGCAGGTACGTTGGTTATATTTAGTTTCAATGTGACCATGTTGAAGGGTTTAAAAATGAACCTTTGTAAAATAAGTTATAACTTCATAGCATTCATTGTATTCATTTGGAAGCAAAATAAAGTCACCCACCACTAGTATCAATGAAACATGTCTCCGAGACGGTTTCCTTGTCATGTTTGGAAGTGTATTGCTATGATGAACCTAATAGCTATACATTAAGCCCGAACCACGTACACATCAGATTGGTTTATTGTATATTTGATGTGTGTTACTTTGACGTCCAATAGTCCAATATTAAACCGATAGAGGAGTTGATGCATTTTTTTTTACGCAGATTTAAAACAAACACAGTTAGCCTGGGATTTTTTTTTTTTTATCATCGATCACAAATGCTTTGCCTCAAAACTCGGTCTAAATTAAAGCTGCATCTTCTCAATCAAAATAAAAACATACCGAGAAACAAATATTCCATCAAGTGTAGCTGTTTGGTGACGTCATGGTGTTAAAAAAACAGGTTCGCCACAATCTGGGCCTCACATGACCCAGTCCGTCGTGGAAAAAAAATCAGCAAAAACGATGATACGAAATTAAGAGTGAGCGGAACGGAAAAGGAACATATTTTTTTTTTTACCAAATGATTGGTGGCGTAAGTTGGTACACTCGCCCACCAGTTGCCGCCATTTTACATTTAAACATTGGTATAACGCATTTGCTCTACCCGGTTTATATTAAAGTTGAGGGGGGAAGGCCGGGAAGGTCGGGGAAGGTGAGTGAGGGGGTTGCATGGGGGCAATCATTGTCCATACAAAGCTTATATTCCCTTTTCTTCTTGGTCCATTTAAAAGTCACAAGCTGATGGAATATGACATAAAGTGCATGCCGGCGAACCGTAAAGATTCTTTTACAATAATTATGTTACACTTCAATAACCAAATTAGGATACAGTCTAGGGGTACAATTGCTAACATCATCAAGTCCCCTGTAGGTAAATTTAGGTATGATGATTTTTATGTATCGATTATGCAACACCCTAATGCGTGATTGTGGACTTTTTTTTAACAGACATACTGTGGACGTGCTCCATTATGCATGTTAAAAGGGAACCTGCGAAATATAAAAAAAAAACGAGAACGGCAAAGTGTTTGTCGATTACCCCCAACCAAAATACACATACACATATAGTGAATACATGCATCATGCGACGACTGTGGTATTAATAACATCATATATAATCTGTCCCACTTTCTAAGAAAATTGTATAGCTTTAAGCTTCCAACCCTGATAATCTAAATTTTCATTTTCTAGCATTGTCGATCTAGCAGTAACCTGTCTACACCCATATGTTAATATTATAACAGTGATCATTGGATGATATATCGGCCTCTTAGTTTACTGTTTCATATGGGAGCAAATTGTTTATAGTGTCATTTCATCACACATAAACATTCATTCGTTCACTTTTCGACCATTTCGCAAAATTAGTGATGAATCGTTTTCATCCATGTTTGTAAGAAAAAAATAAGAGTAAGTGAGTATTCATACTGAATTTGTACTTGTAGTGGTTATACTGTTGGTAATAATACAATGAGAACTACCTGGCCATTTCTAGATAAAGACCTAACAAATCGGCCTTTTCGGGTGCATTTACAAAAATGACAGGATGGTACATCGACGTGAGGTCGATGATTTATGTTTCATTGTAAAGTTCACGTGTAAAAAAGAAAAGAAAAATAGACCAACTGTAAATCTGTAATAAAAAATTAACTTAATCGTGTAGTCGGAACGTGAACGCTTAATTATATCAGAGATAGGTGGTGAGTTCGATGAGTAGGAAATTGTTATGCTGAATGCGTCACCCACCAATAGGGTATCAGTTTTAAATTCGAAAATAATCCATTTTAGATTTAGCATCATGTCACGGCAGCGATTTTAAAGATATTATTTTTTTTATTGTGCTATCGGTCGGTCTATCATACGTTGTTCACCATTTGTTTGCAACAACCGTGGAAAGCGAATTGTACCTGCCACGTGCCGGACTCCCCAGCCAATGTGTCAATGCGTTTACCATGCATGGCAACAGTGTGAGTGTTTATTGTGCTAATTATGCACACATATGGCTTAATTCTGGTTAGTTCATATGTCATTAACTGATGAGAGGTCACAGTTTTCTTTCCGACAAAAGTGTTGTACCGATGGTCCCCTTTCTACTAGAAAACCTCGAAAAAAACAATCGAGAAAAATTGAAAACCAAGCGGTTCCTGTTCAGGAATAATCGAAAACCAAGCGGATTTGTGATTCCAGCCCTGATAAAGGAAGGAACAATTTTGTTAGTGGGATAAATTACCTGACCTGTCAAAATAAGGTCAAATAAGGGCGCAACATTTTTTCGTTACTTTTCTTACAATGTTCCAAAAATATTAAACTTTAACTCAATTGTTTGTGAAAAACTCGCGGTCAAAATTGAGGAATTTAAAGTATGTGTCCGCGAAAACATCAAAACTCATTTAGATAAAAGTAAAACAATTCACGGAGTTGCTGATCTCATCGCCAAATCGTGTGCAATGTCCGTCTGCACAAATTCACGATAATTTTAGACCATAAAATTAGAGTGTAGAATTCAACATTAAAATCACCAGTGATCAAAGTTTGTAGAGAATGGTTCATATATGAATATTTTATGTGTTTACAAGCTTTAAGTATTTTACCTCTGTTGACATTAGATGACCTCTGACCTCTATGAAAAACAATATCATATACTCATTATGACGAACATATATACTAAGTATGAACTTGATCAGGCTTAGTCTTTGCGTTTACAAGCAAAAAGTGCCCAAATTGCCTAAAGTTTTACGTTTGCATGACATTCAGTCTGAGGACCTCATTGAAATTTCCCTTAAACCTAACCTAATAGACCCTAACCTTGACAAAACCTATAGCCATTTGTAAACTTCCGAGGACCTACTCTTCCCAATCAATTTATATTCGAGGACCTGAAATTTCTTTGTCTGGGTCATCAGACTGAATGCATGCGAACGCACACATACACACGTCAGTACGACTGCATAGATTCCATTTGTTGCAGCATGGAATAAAAAATTGAACAACCGAACAAGGAAAACCCTCAAAGAAATACAGCAGGAAAAAATCAATATAGGCTATCCCACAAACTATGTCTCATAAAAGCGGTCATGGTGCAATGGTAAACGCTCATGGTACGATTTTGTATGTTACATTCGTAAACCATGCATGACGTCATTTCCCAGGATTTGAATAGGTTAAAAGGTCATTTGAGACCGGTTTTGTACGCAGTAAAGACGACCGGCCTACAAGCAAATGAAGGTCCCTCAAGAAGAATTGAACATGAACAGCCATTTGACAAAATAAGTACATGGTTACATATAGCTCATGAAAATGAATATCGGTCATTTATTTGAAACCGTTTAGAACAGTGTACATGCTAGTAAAGGAAGCCCGCGAAGGCAGCAGGCCAGAGGCGTAGTTTAACTTCTTGCTTTTCAGATACCCGCACACCTGGTCAATATTCCCTGCATAATACAAAATAACCCCAGTCATCAGCGATAAAAGTTAATTGAAGCTAAAAACGATATGCTGCACTTCCCTACCCGCGCTAATCGTTAATTAACATCGCGATCCAAACGTTTAATATCGATGCAGTGAACTTGTTCAAAACCCGTGATGATGTTCCTCATCATCGTTAATACTAGCGCCAGTATCTGATTGGACAACAACTCCTTTTCATGGGCTGGACATAACACACACTATAGTTTACAATGCGGTTGTAGTATATAATGACGACTTCATGCTTTCGTCGCGTTAATATGAGTATGCTTAACCAAAGAGAAGAAAAATAATTCTTCCTTCAAAATTAATTCTTAGCCGCTTTGTAGTCCAGGAGACATGCTCTCCCATTTGTCGGCTAGTCGTTCGTGTTAATCGTCTGTTATTGTTTTTTTTATAGAGAATTTATGAACAGCGGTGATTGAAGGGACAGTTTCTTGTTTGGGCAAACTGGCATGAAACCGCGTCAAATCGAAAAAGAGTACTTGGCTTCGGTAGTCTCTCTAGGAGTGGACAGAGTAGCTTCATTTATCCACCCGACGCACCTATACGTGTGACTGTTACTTGGAATACACCTGAACGGAGGTACGTGGAGTCGAGTCACTTTAAGGTAAGATGTAAGGTCTTTTAAAATTCCAAACGTTGAAATGACTGGTGGCGACCTCCACCAGTTAAATTCTAAAGTAAATTATAGGCAACAACATGAATTAAGTTAGGTGATTAATTATCAGTTAAGACCTACTGCTATATGAATGTTGATATATGTTAATGTGGGAAATTATAGGCATGTAACAACATGGAATAATTTAGGGGAGGCATTAATATAACGGTTCTTTTATGTTTTACGGTGACCGAAAGGTTGAAACGGCAAATGGCGACCTCCACCAGGTTAATCCTAAAGTAAATTATAGGCAACAACATTAATTAAGTTAGGTGATTAATTATCAGTGAAGACCTACTGCTATATGAATGTTGGTATATGTTAATTAATGTGGGAAATTATTCGAATCTTTGTTTTTAATTATAAGCGGATACTGTTAACTTTTAGGAAAATACAGGTTTATGCGAAAAAAAAAGAAAAAAAAAGGGGGAAAGTGAAAATATTCAACGCGTTTGAGCTATATTAATAATATTTAATTATTGTTATTCCATAGGGTTAGATGACTGAATTACGTAAACCTTTATGAATATCATTTACTGCAGCTATCATTCTGTATATAATGTGTCACCGAACAAAAACGTTCAAATTCTTAATAATGAGTGTTACGATTGACAAAATTATTAACAAGAGGGCAATCCACGGAGTTGCTGATCTCATCGCCAAATCGTGTGCAATGTCCGTCTGCACAAATTCCCGATA
>JAODFY010233343.1:0-10345 GCA_027580055.1 Paracaudina chilensis | reverse complement strand
ATATATAATATATATAATATACATTATTTTACCCTGGGTTTGGTATACACGCACCTTTTATTCAAATGAATGAAAAATCTCAGTACCAGAACTTAGCTACATACGACACAATCCATCTGGAAAAATACCTGATGTAGGCCTATTGCATATGGTTTATTGTGGAAACAATGCATGAGTAAACAACTTATTTCACGGCAATGAAAAACAGTGGGCCAAGCGAATACGGGGATAGCACTCCCGTCGCCCGCCCCCCTTGGAATACGGATAGCCCTCCCGTCGGGACACTTCCCCTCCCCCGGTTGGCGCCGCCAGCCGTATGTAAGGAAATCTTATATCTAAGGACCGCAACCGCAATAAAAACATTGAAATTTCTTTTACTGTCCTATTTATGTCACATCAAGATTAAAAATAATGGGGTTCACAGGAAATTACAAAAGAGGGACAATTTGTCTTCGTAACTGGTGTTTTAATTGGTCCAGGTAATCTTCAAGGTTGGGTGAGTGACAATTTCACTTCAGTACTGCCAAGATTACAGCTGATTTATTTTAGTATAACAGGGTGAAACTGTCCGCGTATTTAATAATAATTGTATATAACGGAGAAGAAATTACGAAGCCGAATATCATCGTTCGCGAAATTCTGTATATTTATCATTCAAACATGTATACCGTACCGTTGCATGGTTTATCTATTCATAAATAAAATACAGCCGCATACATAGCGAATGATGCAGTGCCAGCAACTTGCTAGGTCTAACGAAAGAAACTAAAGTGACTAGGCGAATTTAGGTAAGTTTCTGTGTAACGGAAATCAAAATAGAGAACGATGGCAAATTTATTTGTGAAACTTTTATTATCGAAGACTGAATCGTATTATAGCTAAGGCTGCCTTATGCCTTATCATCACAGGCGATTCTTACGCCTAGGCATAGGCCTGCCCACAGGCGCTCACAGCTTGGCTCATATACTATAGTGTATGAGCCAAGCTGTAAGCGCCTGTGGGACTACCTACATACTGGACTAACTTTGTTATAGTAGGCTATAATAAAAACGTTTGGATCACCCTAGACCAGTGGTTCCCAACCTTTTTCGTCCCATTTCCATGCCTCTGGCCAAACAACAGGCGCTTACAGCTTGGCTCATACACTATAGTATATAATACTACAAAGTACAAGGTAAGTCGTAAACAAGGGAAAATTCCCAAAATCGTAAATTCAATGACAGATTTACCTATGAAATTCTTTACTAAATAGGCCAATATTGGTATTTCCCGAAAGATCTCGGCAGCTGTTATCAACTGTGACAAGTTTATTTTCTCAGTCGGACCTAAATCGGATGATTTCCGCAAAAACAATAATTCCTACCACTTGATAGAACCTCTCCTGCGGGCGACCATTTTGAATGACGTCATAAATCGACCTAGCGCTCCTATTGGTCAGAAGGTAGGTACACGAAAATGGAAAGTTATAAAATCAACGATTTGGCCGCAAATTACTGATTGAATCTGGCAGCCCTGGGTCGACTTATGAAGTCATTGAAGTGGTCTCCCTGCAGGAGAGGTTCTATTAAGTGGTAGGAATTATTGTTTTTGCGGAAATCATCCGATTTAGGTCCCACTGAGAAAATAAACTTGTCACAGTTGATAACAGCTGCCGAGATCTTTCGGGAAACACCAATATTGGCCTATTTAGTAAAGAATTTCATAGGTAAATCTGTCATTGAATTTACGATTTGGGGAATTTTCCCTTGTTTACGACTTGCCTTGTAGTATTATATACTATAGTGTATGAGCCAAGCTGTAAGCGCCTGTGGGCCAAACCAGCCTTTACCCCCTCACAAAATGCATTATAATTGAAGATCGATCTGTGGAGGTAAACTGAACAAAAGGGAGTTAAACTCAACTCAACAGCCTTAATCAAATCAAATGCAGAGACAAACTCAACAGCATCAAATCAATTTTTTAATTATTTTTTATCAGGGCGAGTAAGCTATAGATCTATATATAAACACATCACTTTCAGTGAGCTTTTTGGCACTGCTTTTGCCTTATGAGTCCATCAATGTCGGGAGTTATGACTGAGAGCGCACACCGTAGGTCCGCCTCCACCTGCAACTTGTTTCTGGACTTCGTCTTCACATGGACGAAAGCAGAAAAATTGTTGAATAATTTAGTGTCCTTACATGCGATCTGGTGCTAAATTTGTTATATTTTGAAGTAAAATTTGTGTGTGTGTGGGGGGGGGGGGGGGAAAATCAATAGGGGTAACACACTACTTGGTGCGGAGCTTCCTCCAAATTTTTGGGAAAACATACTCCTAGATCGTCGGAAAAGACACTTACAGGGGGTTTCAAGTTGCATTTACACATCGGTTATTTTGTGATCTCATGTCTTAGGGGGTCCCTTTTGGTCGGGGCCCCCGGCTCACCACGGTCCAAGCCAATAGGAGTTACGCTACTGATTCATAATCCCCTATGAAGTTGAAGTGAACCTTGAACCCTGACCCAAAACTCCTCCAGTTTCTTGGTATTGAATCTAGGTCTTTGGAGGCACAATCGTTCTTCAATTCAACTTGAAGGAACTCCTCTTTCATCGGCTCAGGCACGGATATTTTTTTACCCCTTCCCTAGACCTAGTCGCCGACCGCTACTGTTTTTACGTTCATTCCTCTCTTCATTCTACAGACGCTTGCCATACAATATGTGCAAAAAATGAAACATTTTTCGATTGGCCTAAACTGTTGAATATCTAGCCTATATTACTCCTAGGCTAGGCTATATTTATAACATAACGTGTGTAGTAGCTGTTCCGAGTGTCCAAAAGAGAAAAACACCAGGCTCTAATTTAGAATCCATACCTGGAAGTAACTAGCGGAGGAATACTGTTGCATTCAACAGAGATCAGCCTAGGGAAGGGGTTAGGGTAGGGTTACCTATGGATTAGGGTACCTAGGGCTTATGGTAGAAGTTTAGGGAAGGGGTTGTCATGTAGTTACTTCAGGATATGGATTCTAAAATAGTATCAAATAGTCAAACACCCTAATTACTAATAGCCTGTCTAAAACTAGCCATCATCCTCATGATCGCACAGAATCACATTTACTTACCACTAGTTAAGAGCATGCTCCCACCTATAGACACTGTTAGTTGACCAGTCCAATTGTCCAATATATTGATTGCAACAATTTGATAATTTTCAATGCTTTATGTCGAATAACATGTTTTACAAAACTATATTGGAAATTGTGCCCTGAGATATGTACCCTTTCAACAATTGATATTTTTATTTTGTAATGGTGAGGCTGATGCAGAGAACCTGGGCCATTACACACTAAACATCCTAAAACTAAAAGTACAAAATCAGTTTGTGTATATCAGCTATTTTAATGATCAGCACATCAACACAAATAATATAAATAATTGAGTCCTTGGAAATAAACACAAAATGCAAAAATTTGGAGGAAAAAAATGATACTGTTTTATGTGTCACTATGTTAATTATAAAGACATGTTCACAATACACTATAATGGATATAATATAGCAATAGTATCAACTTTAATATGTCAATTTGTACAAGTAAATGACTTGCTAATCCACAAATTATTTTACCTTGCAGAAACCCCCCCTTAAAGTCAACTTTTTCAATTACATTGCTGAGAGTGAGACTAACACTAGTATGGAGAAGTCCTTCTTTGCTACATCAGCAGTTGCCGTCATCACAGGAGCAAGTAAGGGCATCGGGAGAGCAATTGCAGCAGAGTTTGCTAAAAGGTTCTCAGATAGGCTTCTTCTGATCCTCACCGGTAGATCAGAGAATGATCTTCAAGAAACCTCTTCCATTATCAGGTCCGATCAGAATTTTTCTCCAGATCGGACAACCATTAGGATCGTGGTGGGCGACATGGCGGATCAAAATAAATTTGCGGACCTCGTGGATAGGCTGTTTCAAGATATCAAACTGGAACATTACCAACATGCAGTACTGGTCAACAATGCAGGGAGCCCTGGAGATGTTTCCAAGTACGTCAGAGATATGACCGCTTCTGATGCTGGGAGTTTGGTGGACTATTTCTTCCTCAATCTCAATGCCCCCCTGATGGTGGCAGCAGAGTTTCTGAGAAAATTCCCGAAACCTCACCCAGAAAAAAACTCGGAGGGCCCTATCAGGAGAACTATTATACAGACGACTTCCCTGGCAGGGATTGCAGCATTTCCAAGTTGGTCTTTGTACTGCACAGGCAAGGCCGCACGAGACATGCTACACAAGGTCATAGCCAAGGAGGAGCCCGATGTGCGGGTACTAAACTATGCCCCTGGCCCGGTGGATACCGCCATGTTTCACACCGTGAAAGATTACTCTGCAGCGCCAGAGACTGCAAAAGCAATGCGAGATTGCCACACAGATGCAGTTACACCTCAGCGAACAGCGGGTGTTCTCTGTGACACCCTCCAAGAGGACAAGTATGAAACCGGAGCCCACATTGATCTGTATGATGTCATTGGTTTTCCAAATAAAATTTAGGAATTCATTTTGTTTGCATGATTCACAAAATACATATATATAATATGTTTTTTTGTAAATTTTATATAAAGCTGTTGAAACAATGTGTTATGTAAAAGTCACTTGGAGCAGTTGAAAATGTCAAAATACCAACAGCCCTTGTTGCCTGACACTATGCTTAAAGGTACTGTCAGACTTTGAGTAGCAAAACACAAATATATCTCAAGTCTGCTGGTTTAATCACTCAGTACATTGTATGTCCAAAAAAACAATATATTCTACCCATTTTGTAAATTGTAACACTAGGGAGAAATGAAGCTTAGAAAGCTTAGATTTTAGGCATTTTGTTCGGCAACAAATTATATTCATCATTATATGCATCAGTGATTATGGTCACTAATTAATACATGTGCATTTTAAAAACCGCCAATGAGATATACAAACGTCTATGTAAATCCAGATGACAATTTTAGCTGGCAAAATGCAACATATTTTATGGGAATGTTTCAAACCAAAATAAAGTCTGATAATCCCTTTAATTATAAATAAATCCAACAAGCAACTTAAGATTATGTAAAAAGACAACAAAAAGATACACAAGATGTGATGTCTCTTAACTTGGAAAAAATGATTAGACTAAAGCCATTTGAGAGAATGATAAGCATCCAGTTGACCAGTTTATTCTTATAAACAGAGGGTGCTCTTCATCAATCAATATATATGACACAAGATACTGAAATCAGCATCCAAATATCTTGTTTCATTCTTGAGATAATATTGTTTGAAAGGTGCATATATCGCTACATAAGTCCACCATTCAAAACATTGGTACACTTTCAGCAATACGGAGGCTGCCATTTGCTTTAAAAAATGACTTAAAGTAAGTCTATGATGACCTCACTGTGCCACCTATGAAGTCAACATTTTTTTGTATTCTTTATATAATTATCCATATTTACGCTGGTAAAAAAAAATATTTTAATAATCGGGTCATTTAGATCACCACACAATATGAATGTATATAACACAATATAAATATATTTCAACAAAATGAACTTCCCATAGAAGAAGAAAGAAACAGGGTCTAAAACAATAAAGAAATACAAAAGGTTATCAACTCCTTAGTCCTAGAGGCTCTTTGATGTGACAATATGTTCAAGCCATTTTTTCAAAAAAATTGCAGCATCCATATCCCTGATAGTCCACCAGTCAAACTTTAATACTGTTATGGAGTAGTATTACTACCCTCTTTAATATTTCGAGAACATATTCCATCAAACATCTGTACAATCCCTTTAACAGACTTGTTTGTTCAGAACTCCGGATATTCACACGATAAATTCTTCATGTTTCTTCTTGAATTTCTGTCTGGGTCCATAGCAATAGCTTAGGTGTCTTTCCCGCCAAGCACGTGAGTAGATTGAGCGTGCCCTAAAGATTACTAGAAAGAGCAGATTCTCTAAAACTCTCAGCTAATCAGAACGTCCCCCATATAGAAAATCGTTGGGAGGGTGGAGCTTGTCAGCTGCATTCTGACATGCGCATTAGTGTTTTGATGGAGAATGGTTCCCGAAACACGAGGAAATTCTCGCAGGCTTCACTTTCGTCTTTGTAATTCACGAAGTCACACCTAGTTTGCCGGCAATCTAATCAACGTTATGTTATTAATCGAAGGAGAATCAGAAATTATAATCGAATCTGTAAATCAAACCAATCTTGTTCACTTGTATTTTCCGAGAACTGTCAGTGAATTTTCTCTATCACCCGTTCGAGACTCGTCTCTGAAGATTGAAGAAGTGTAAAATAAGTCATCGATTCACCCCATTGCAGTACCTATCTCTGCAATCCGGACTCCCTCTGTCTATCTTATCAATAGGCGTATGAGAGCATTTCCATTTGGGGGGGGGGGGGGCAGAAGATTTCTTGCCCGAAATTTTTGAACTCTGCCCAAAAGACAAGAACTACCATTTAGATTGCCGGAAACGGCACTTCACAGGCTCGAATGTTGCATTTAAATAATCTCGGAATACCACAAAATTATAATACAAAATGCTTTAAACAGATTTTTTCGGGCAAAATTTCGAGATAAATTCGGTCACGCTACTGCCTAACGTATTAAAAACCTGCAGAAAAAAAAGGCTGCCCGGAATTTTCGTGACACCTGCCCGAATCTCGAGTCCACTGGAAATTTTTAGGGGCATTCTGCCCTCCTGCTCCCCCCGTCTCGTACGCCTGTGATCTTATAAAAAAAAAAAAAACCTGATTAAACAATGAAAGTTGTCTTCGCTGATTATCCACGTACGATGACCAATATGCTTCAATCAATCACCGATGGTCAAGTGTTACCAGGTTACGTATACTGCTGAATATAAGTCAAATGCATTCAGTAGTTTCCGTCTGAGCCTGATATGGATGAACGCATTGTCAAAACCCCGTAGGCCTACTCCCTATATAAGTATTTGACCTGACCCATCACATACTCCCATAAGTATCTTTTTAGCATAATGGACATTTGTACCAAATTTGAAGATAATTCATTGAGAAGTTCATTACTTCTGCAGCTTAACTGATACCACCTAGCTAATGTATCCCATATCTGCCAAAGCCCCCGTTTGTCATTACCCCTAAAATGAGGGTTCGTCTTTAAGGTTTAATCTTAGTGCGTGCGTATCCAATACCTCTGCAGCTGAATTTAGTCCAAATTTCGGTGTCCTTTGACCTGACCACCCCGCCCCCATACTCCCATGATTTGATCCTTTTTTTGTATACTCAAGGTAATATAAATAAAAAACAAAAGTTGTTGGGTGTAACAAGGTCAACACTGTTAAAATTAATTATAAAAATATCGTTAATTAGTTAATTGTAGTAAAAATGATGTCTCATATGACTTATATGACGTTAAGTTTTCACTAATTAAATGTAACAGTGAACATGTCTAAAACATTTCATCCATTAGTCAACAAATCCCATGCGTGCTCAAACACGCACTACACACAAACACGCACTACACACAAACACGCACTACCGAATAACATATAGCCTACTCCCGACTTCGTCGGTGTAGGTAATGAATGATACATGGTAAAGGTCACCCAAAATGAGATGGCGCTATTTGCTTTTAACAAGGACCAGTGTGTTTTATTTATTCTATTGTTGATTTTAATATTATGGGTATTCAAATCTTTACTTTGTTTGTTAATTAATAATTTAATATATACCTCAAATCATCAATGGGATGCTGATTCTACTGCCCATGTACATATTAACCTCAAAGCATAGTGACGATAAACTGATGATAAAGAAAAACTACCCATTCTACAGGAATAAACATTAATTCATTAGGCCAATCTATTCAGTATGTTGTGAGTGAGTTACCACGGGCACGTTATACTCTCATCATTATACGGTAATGATATACTAGGCCCACGGAGATCTCAAAGTGCCAAACGAGATGTCATGATGTCAAGATAAATTATCCCTCACCATGTAAACATCTTATTGAAGGAAGTTGCCCGGTGGAGATTTTGAATTCTTTTAACGAAGTTGACTTGTTCAGATAAAATATCCCACCGGAAGGAAGGTCGAGCTTTACGGTTGTCCCGGGCCCATAACGTTCTCGGTGTGCACTTTCTTAGCCCCATGCAGCTGACATTTTACAATACTGAATACGATGGCCCCAAAGTGAATTCCATATAGACTTCCTCCATGAAATTCGTGATTGGTCGAAGCCCACACATAACAACAATTGAACTGATCAATCTAGCAGATTTTTATAGCCCACTGGGGCGAGAGTTGTTTGTATTTAGGGAATTGTTGTTTTTATTTTAGGTAAGAGTTCTGAAACCTACTTGTCCGCCAAAATTGTCCCGAATTTATACCTATTCTTTCAAAATCACGTATAGGCATATTCTTATATTCTTATTGAGTTCAGCAATTTGTTATTACTGTTATAAGCCTACAACACCATTTTGGAGTTCGTTTAGGTAGGCCTATAACTTGAGGGGTTGGGGTGTCAATTACATGGGGCACCCTTTTTCAATTATTAGGGGGATACATCCACCAGGATTTACGTATTTGCCTGTAACGTAAATTGCTGAGGATGCGACACTGGTCGGATTGGTGCCATTTCGTGTCAGGTTCCCAGATACCCCCACCCCTCATATATTCCCCAACGCCAGATTTCAAACATTTCCGCCAGTTTTTCTATTACATTTAAATTATCTACATAATTTGGTACATTATCCATGTATAATATATAAGCCAAAGAAAAATGAACACCTCCGACGGGACTCGAACCCGCAATCCCCGGTTTAGGAGACCGATGCCTTATCCATTAGGCCACGGAGGCAACTGTTCAGAAGTTATCGCAAGTGCAATGATAAACAGTTAGCACATATCTCATCAGATTCACATTTCAGTAGCACTATTTTTAAGCAAGTTTATATGTATTGAAAGATTCAATGACAACAAAATAAGAACCACATAACCTTGGCCGAAGACAGCTACGCTTCACCATTTTCACACCAGTTAATTATTGAGCATAGCCTAACGTTTAGTTTAACGTTAGGCTAGGCCTAGGCTAGCTTACTATTTTGCGTTTGCTAAAAACATTTTCGTGAATGACGTCGCCTTGCCGTAAATAGTATGTAAAAGTGCATTCTAAAATTTTAAAAATGTATTATAAACATTAGGTTAGACATATGCTTAAAATAATTAAGGATAATTTTCACTGGACATTTCTCTCCGGAACACAACATCTAATTTAGCTTATTTCATAGATAATTGCAAGGCTTAACACTGGTTACACATGACATGCGTAAAACTTGTTTGGACTGTTGATTTGTTGACGATTGACAGGTAAATATTGAAATATTGCTTTAAATTCTGATACAATTCGCTCCTTACAACTGTTATAAAATAATGATTGTGAAACGATTGCATTAAACCAAAACGCCGGAATTGTTTGATATATACGTTATATATAAACGGACCAAACAAAGACAAGTTTTGTGCATTCAATCAGTTTCATAGTATAGCCTACTGTAGTGGTCCTACTAATCTACGCGGTACGGATATTCATCACGCGGTAGTATAGTATAGGGTACCGATAGTACTGTACTGTAAGTGGTGCAGATTGTACCCCGACTTCGCACGGGTCAAACATTCACCAAATTCACTCACAGTATTCATCACCACACGATACACTGTTTAACATACTGTAATACTAATAGTGGGTCCTGCATTATCGTGTGACTTGCGATATCTCTGTTTTTGGGCCTAAATGAAAACTTGTGGGGAGGGATTCCAAACCAGTTGAGAATTGTAGAATTACCAATACGTTCCATTTCTATGAATGGGCAACTGGGAAAGGTATGAGGAAGAGCAACAATTTTATATGCTATTGTATTATGCATGTTGTATGCTATATATTAATGGCTGCCCTTAAATCCATGGTGTTTCGATCCTGACGTCATTTACGTACTTCCATTCTGACAAGTTCAATGTGGCGTGGCGGGAAATCTCGAATGACGAAGTACGTTGTTGATACGTACGTAAAGCAAGATCAAGTTCACTTATAGTTATACTTAGTAGGCTAATATAATTAATATATATAGGCCTAGGCCTAGTCCGTTTAACTAATACTAGCCTAACCCTATCATTTGCTATGTATGTATGATTTTTGTGTTGTGGCGAAATGTCTGCCGACGTTAAGCTCAAACCGAGGTATATATATATATGGAAACATGGACCCAAACACCAAGTAGTTTAAATGGTGTTTCATTCCTGCACAAAATTATTAGAATGTACTGGTGGATCCAAACACCAAGCATACTTATTGGTGTTTCA
>JAODFY010233332.1:0-10346 GCA_027580055.1 Paracaudina chilensis | reverse complement strand
TATGTTTTTCACATAGGTGACTCGGTCTCGGACTCGGACACCTGTGACTCGGACTCGGACTCGAACACCAGTGACTCAATCTCGGACTCGGACACCAGTGACTCGGACTCGGAAGGAGAGGACTCGACTCCAGCACTGCCATATACCCTCCCCCATTTATTTGAATCAAGGAATCACTAAGCCTTTTGGCTTTCTGGTTACTAGATTATTACACAACCATCTTAAACTCAATTGGTATTCTATATCAATCTCATATGACCGGTAGTTTTCCAGTGCCTAAATTAATTAACTTAAAGTGGGGGCTTAATGTGAGACTCGTTCAATGTCAGTATAGTTCAGGTACAGTTATTCGTTATAATGAAACTTGTGGATATATCCTTGAATTACCAGGATTAATGCTATAATTTGCATTAGCTTGTAAACACAATAACGCACATCACAGTGTAAGCACGATATCTCGATATGCCATGACAGACACAGAGCATTGTCTATTGTTACGTATTTGATGTCATGTATGAGTCAGTGGACTTTGTTATCATTTTAAAGACCCTTAGAATTTATGGTATATTTTTATGGTCCATATAAATTTGTATCTCATATCTATGATATGTGAGCACATAACACCAAAAACAAACTCGCTCAACGATGTGGTTTATTAAAAATATGCCATGCTGCCATCTATGCTTAAACTCTGGTTACATCTGGGTACATGTTGATTCTGTACTATATACAACCCTGTTGAATGGGGATTGGGGTGAACATTATAGGGGCTGAGTCTGTACTATATACAGCCTTGTTAAATGAGGATTGGAGTGACCATTAAATGAGCTGAGTCTGTATATATACAACCCTGTTGAATCCAGGTTGGGGTGAACATCAAATTAGCTGATTCTGTACTATATACAGCCCAGTTGAATTGGGGTTGATGTTCGCCCCAACTTACATTCAACAGAGTTGCTTATACAGACTCAGCCCCTTTGACCCCTCCCCCAGGATGGTGATCAATGACAATTGTGCCCCCCCCCCTCCCCCCCATCAAGAAATCCTGGAAACGCCCTGAGACAAATGAATATAAATGGCTTCAGGCTTACGATTAAAAGCCATAGCGTAAGTTTGCCACACATCTTCCTGCTGGGGACTGCATGGTCTGCACCTCATAAATTAGTATCTGCTGAAAGTAAAAGGATCTATGTGTTTTTATAAAGTTGGAACTTTTATCAAGAGCCAAATAGATTTCATGATAGTTGCGAGAGACCCCAGAGACCGGTATATGTCATGCAGGATTACAGTAATTTATTTCTTTCAATGGTGCAATGCTTGAATATCTTTCTCTAGCAGGGGCATGCTATCTATAGAGACAACAACAACTTACCCATTGAGGGCCCCAATTGGCATGGGCCACC
This sequence comes from Paracaudina chilensis, assembly GCA_027580055.1. Taxonomy (NCBI): domain Eukaryota; kingdom Metazoa; phylum Echinodermata; class Holothuroidea; order Molpadida; family Caudinidae; genus Paracaudina; species Paracaudina chilensis. Next base: position 8,943 of record JAODFY010233332.1, on the reverse strand, counting down.
TAAAAAATGTTATTATAAATCATAAATATTAATTATAAAAATGTAAACACTTGAAAGAGCCTAACAATATGGCAGCCTCCATGTATACCGTCATTTATCATATTGAACACTGTATGTTGGAACATTGGAATATGCATTCCATATGCTTGCTTACTGTTAATGTGTTATAATAATGTTAATGTTTGGTTCTGGTGAAGATGATTATTTTTTACCACCCCAAATTTAAATGGTTAAACCTCCACCCCATGACACATCCTGCATCCGCCGCTGGGTTTAGCCCCCTCAGCCTTTTCTTGGTGTCCATTTTGAAGACCCAGAATGCCTCTGTTTTCAAGGACTTCCACCGAACCACATTTTCCTAGTAACATAGTAGTGTATCTTAAAAATGCCAATGCTTTTCTATTACCCATTATCCCCAAGTTAAAGGCACTATTAAGTCGGGGAGCAAGGATTAGTACATCGACCTTGCCTGCCAGTTTGTGGTTTTGCCTTCACATGTTCATGGAGTGGTCATAATGATAAACATACATTTAACTGGTACTACTGTCTAATTACAAAATTCCAAGCACTCACTCCTCACTGTAACATGCATTACATTAAGTTGGAATTGCAAGCAGTTCACACCTTCCAGGAGGACTTATCTGTTTACCTAAAGGTTTAGCTGTTGTTAGATGAGCACTGCCTAGGTCCAATGGTTAAATCACTTCATGCCTAGTATTTACATATTTGAAATTTATGCATCGAAAGCATCGAAAACAAGAGGGTAAATCAAAAGGTTAATGCTAACCAGATCGTGGGAGGGTCACTGGATCTGCATGTATACATCTCTAAGGGTCACTGGGTCAGTTCAAAGGTCAGTAAGCAGAGGTTTGATTATAAACCAGGGACCATCTCAATTTCATCACAATGCATCTAAGCATTCATCACTCTTTGTTATATATATATATATATATATATATATGTATAATTGACGCCGTCTGACATCCCTGGGATGTATTTAGCCCCACAGCTATATATATAATCAAAGTGTGTATATATATACAGTTTATACACACTATGATTATATACACTATAATTATTTAGGCATACTATGATTTCTCCCTCTAATCTTTCTGCTGCATTACAAACAGCTTTTATTCTATTCAAAACAGCCCAGCAGCAAGCGTGGGATATTTTCCCCCATCTAACCAAACATTGGTAATTTTCAGTTCTGTTGTACATTTAGCCAAATGTAATATGCTAATGTTTACTTTCCCAGGGCAACTGACGCTCATTATGTATTCACATAGATCCAGCCTCTGTACATCCATCTTGGTAAAACAGTATATTATTAGATGTTCCTGGTGTAGACATGTGCTTTGTCGCCTTGTATGGCGACCAGCCATTGCTGTTTAGCAGATAGATTTTTGGATTGAACAAGTAGAGAGGTCGAGTCATTCTAGGTGCGTGAGTGAGGGAGTTTTACTAATCAATGTAGTGGCCACATAATTTGTACATAATTTTAGCTTTCTTAGTAATTGAAGGATAAAAGAACGAGGAATAAAATCACGGAAGAATCATAGAAAATCTAAACACCTTTCCTGTAATTTTTCTGAACGTTTATTTGTGTTTGGACTTTGTAACCATAATGACACGATATCTTGTGTCAAGTAGAAAACCGTGGGATATTTTAATACCACGATATTGCTACCAGTGTGGGACTTTTAAAACCAGGACAGTAGTTAAATGAAAAATACACCATGTATATCTCATGCTTGAAAAATAGAATAAAATAGAATATGTGTCTTATTTGTCTTATTTTTAGGTATCTTGAGCAGTAGCAATGTAGGCATATATATATACCAAAAGATTGATTGTTCCATTTAGAGAGAGGGGAGCAAAGTCACGTGACTAAAGTGTCATGCAAAGCCCACAATGCAAATTAGTCAAGGAAATATTTCAAATTGATATAGAATTTGACAAATATGGGGACTTTGTGAATCTTATAAAAATGTGTACAATAGGTAGGAATTAAATGCTACCAGTGCATCCACCATAATGGGGGCGGGCATTCCCTTAAACCTGCAATCGTTGGCATACTAGGCAATGAAATTAGGTCATCTATGCATTCTAAGATATTGTGACCTTACCTGATAGTATTGTAGCTTGTAATTCAATTTTTTTTTAATTGTCCTCTTTTTTTTCTTTTTGTGAAATTGTCCTCTTTTTTTTCCCCTTTTTTTTACACAAATTCCAGGGTACTGGCCTGGAATTTGTAACTACTGCAGAGTTAATTGACCATGTGTTTAATTGTGTGTATATCCCAATGAAGTAACCTTGCATCTACACAAAATGAAGGAAAATAAAGCCACAGTAATTTTAACCAGGCAGTTAAATTGATACTAATTATTTAGCTCTCTATAATTAAGTATGTTCCAAGTAGAAATAATTTGCTGTAAATAAATTTGTTGATCTGTTGTTGCCTATATTTCTTATGCTTTCTTTCTTTGACCACATTTGTACAATGCCAAGAACATTGGATGATACCAGCGCTCAAGAAATGACAGTTATTATTATTTGGTAATATTATAAACTAAATTTTTGGAAATTTTAAAATGATCTCCAGCAGCTCTGCCCCAGTGAATTTTTCCAAGAACTTGCCAGGAGGGACACGTTACAATATTTGTATTTAACCACATTTCTAGTAGTTTACTTAAATGGTTTCATCTTTTATTTTGTTTCTACTATTTGTCCTGTGTTGTGCTGTTATTGTCCACAACAGGTGTTTATTAATGGCAATGTTGACAGTGTGGGCCGAAATCCCCCTAGCAAAGGGGCCGTCCCACCGGGTCGATAACTAACCCCCAAATGAGCTTCACTGCATACCAAAGAATGTTCAGCACCACGGCCAGCATTAATTTATTCCCCACCGGGCAGGCTTTCAGCTGTTGCTCACAAATTCCAAGATTTTCAGAACAATGACAAAAGAGAATGATGTAACTTGTGACATTGGATAGCTTACCCCCAACGATGTATTTAGTCCTTTGTTTTTCAGCCTGAGCAGAAAATCATTTCTCTGAAAACGAATGTACAATGTATTTCATATGTACCTCAATCTGCTGGGAAAAACAAGTTTAAAAATAATTCCTTTACCTCGACTTTCTTCATATGTGGTGAGGGACGGCCGGTTAACACTTTTTGACAACAAGGTGCATATTTTACATTACGTTTTATAATCAGTAATCATCCATTTCAAAATCATTTTTAAATTAATCTATCATCAATTTTTAAAATCAACTATATCATAAATTTTAAAATCAGCTGTATCATCAATTATACAATCAGCTATCATCAGTTTTAATATTTGCTACCATCAGTTCTAAAATCAGGCATCATCTTATATTTAAAACTGTCATTACCAATTATGTATACTTGTGTAGAACATTGTAGGACATTGCCCATCAAATTAAACATTTATTGTGCCACACCATGCACTGTAAAAATGCCCGGGTCAAATTTTTTGGAATCTCAACCATCGGGGTCAAAGTATTAACAACATTTTAAAATGTCAGTATAGTCAGTAAATATATAAATATCTATAATATGTATGTGTATATATGTGTATATATGTATGTATATATATAATCCTAAATCGACAGGTAAGGGGAAAACCCCATTGACTTGCACACTAAATTAAAACATTCCTCACATACTTCCTAACCTCTGACCCTAAAACCAATGTTTTAGACAGTGGAGAACAAGATAAGACTTTCCGACGGTAAAATTAGGATTATAAATGGTACATGAAGGGGAAATTGTTTTTTCCCCGGCCTTAATGTCAAATTCCCTTTGTTCTGTTTCACCTTAATGGTCGATCTAGAGTTTTATATATTATATAATATATTTTCATGTATGACTGAATGTTCCATGACACTGACAGCATGCCGGTATTCTATCCAGAATGTGCTCCTTGGTCAGTGAACTGTAAAAGCATGTATAGTCATAACCAAAAAATCTTTATTGTATTTGTTCCTTTCAGGTTCAACAATTCAAAGACGCTATTCCCGGGAGGAGTTTTGATTCGGCCATGTTTTCCCCTCACTGTACATAGCACAGTCAGTGTAGACTAACATAAAGAATGAGTATCCCGTGTGTGTCCTGTGGGACATGGTCATCACTGTAACCAATATGATATTTTTGACACCATGCACTCTGACATACACTATAGTATGTGATATGCAATGTATACACCTGCAGCACCATGCTCTTGAGCAAAGATATTAAACACAAATGTAAGAAGTATGATACCTGCTACGTTCTCGATAGCAAAAATATATCTAATAAGAAGTATAATACTTGCTTCATGCTCATTAGCAAATATATCACAAATAAGAAGTATGATATTTGCTCCATGTGTTGATGAGCACAGATATCACAAATGAGAAGTATGACACTTGCTTCATGTTTGTTGGCAAAGATATCACAAATAAGAAGTTTGATACTCGCTCCATGTTTGTGAGTAAAGATATCACAAATAAGTATGATTGTGCACACTTTTGACAGGGTGTGACAGTGCTGGTCACCGGTGTGGACAGGGGATCATAGTTATAACATTATTCCACAAGCATCTGTTGAAATCGTTGTGGATCACTATAATTATATAGTTCTATTCAAATCTATGTATGACACCAACCATAACTGGGTAATTATCAAATCCCAAAAGCATTGGGTACAAAAATCTGATCTTGTTTATCTATTTTTCTGTATATATCTATCCATACTTGTTCAAGGCTTTTATGCATTATAACACAAATGTTCATTGGATGATGTTTCATTGGGTGTGTTCATATATTTTAGGTCAAAGGTCATTAAGTGCTCATTGGAGGTCATAAACTGAAAATGCTTCTTTCACATTCAATGTTGACCAAAATTGCACATCATGATCATTGAGTAATGGTGCATTTGGAGTGTACAGGAATTTGAATTTTGGCTAAAAAAATAACATTTTTCTTTAAAATACTTCTTGTAATAGTCTTTCTTGGAATTTGATGGAACTTGGATGAATGTTTGTTGGGTATAGAACATCAGTGGTGTCCAGAAAGTTTGGGTAAAAGGTCATTTAGCTCATTATCTGGAAATGCTTCTCTAAATAAATTAGAATTGTCACAATGATTATTTCATATTGGTGCAAGGTCAAAGGTCATTTAGGGGGGCATGTGATGTCTAAAAATACTTCTTTTAATTTAACAAAATTAATCTTTTAATCTGGCAAAATGTATCATTTTGTTGGTACAGTTGCACTGCGATAACTCTTTTTAAAAAAAATTGGTGCACTTGAGCTCTGAAACTCTTTGTAATACAAAAGCATATTAAGAAATTTTGTTCCAATATACAAATCTTTACCCCAAATGTTAAAAAAAAAATCTCCCAATTTATGAATATTTACCCCAAATTTAAAAAAAGCCTGAGATCAAGAAAATATACCACAAACTAATGAAATAAATGTATTTTACCTAATTTAATGCATTTAAATGTATGTCACTAAAAGGTAATCAAAATTTCACAAGTGGTATCAGAACCACATAACCTTTTGGTTTTCTAGTTTGAATACAGTACATGCATTAAAGTTTGGGTTTGAGGTTTGAGCCCTGATAATTAACCTTCTTTAACCAAAAGGATATTTTGCCATTCGTTTCCCTTGCTAGTTATGATTAAATAACTTCCTCGGACTTTTCCATCGTAAATTGCCCAATTGCATCAGTGTTAAGTTATCTTTTTCGCTGAACCTAAGTCTACAGTGTAAATATCTTATACTGAGGGGGTATATACATTATTCATCTTTTGAAGAATATCGGTCAGTTTTGTTGCAAATTATGAATCTTTCATACATTGTCATACAATATATGCATTATGATGTGGTATAATGATGAGAAAATGGTTAATAATAAACCCTGGTTATTGTTCTAAGTGTAATGGGTGGTCATGTGCCTATTGATTTTATGTGTACCTCCTAATGAATATTAATGAAGGGCTTCATAATTTGTACTAGGGAAACAACTTTTGAAATCAGTTCACTTTAATAATTATAAGACACCTGGCACCATTGTGAAATTGCAGATGGACATTTCATGCAGAAGCTTTTGTTTTTCATTGTGATTTAATTATAGTGATTTATTTTGTCTTCAAATAGACCTGTAATTATCTGTAGAAATAGAATCTTTCAGCAAAAACTGATGTAAAATAATTTGTTCCTAAAATATTACAAACTTTGGCATACCATTCCAAATTGGTATGATAAAAACATAAGTTTCCCAGCCCAAGTTAACTGATGACATCACAAATTTAAATTTAAAAAAAAAAGGAGCAATTTCCAAAATAGCTCATGCAAAAATGGAAATGATATTTTAATGGGACTTTCACCATTGAGTACTGTTTTTCCTCCTCTGAAATCTGTTTTTGATTCCTTGCCAGAGGCGAAAGGAATCTATGCAGTCAGGGTGTGCGTGTGTGTGTCTGTACGTATGTCTGTGACACTTCTTGTAAACAGGGTAAGTGGAAGACGCAAGGTCAGACATGGGTCATACTTGGGTGGTGGATTACCCATAGTAAATAGATGATCCCTATTGTTTTTGGTGGAGGTCAAAGGTCATCTGAGGTAAGCAGAGGTCAAAGGGTGAAAAACTTGTAAACATCATAGCTTGACTAGGAAAACTTCAATTGAGTATATATGTTAGTCGTAGTGATTAGATGATCCCTTTTGTTTTAAGTGGAGGTCAAAGGTCATCTAAGGTCATCTGAGGTCAAAAGGTGAAAACATTTTAAACACCATAGCTTGACTAGGGAAACTTCAATTGAGTTCATACTTGGTATATATGTTAGTCATGGTAGGGGTCAAAGGTCATCTGAGGTCACCAGAGGTTAAATAATGAAAATATTGTAAACACTGTAACTTGTCAAGGGAAACGTCAATTGAGCTCATATTAGGCATATATGTTACTCATAGTGAGTAAATGGTCCCTATTATTTTGGTAGGGGTCAAAGGTTATGTGAGGTCATCAGAGGTAAAATACTGAAAACATTTTAACTTATCAAAGGAAACTTAAATTGAGTTCATATTAGGCATATGTTAGTCGTAATGAAAATATGGTCCCTATTATTTTGAGAAATATTTAATTGACCTTTCACTTATCTGATTTTAATACCAAAGGCAAGGAATCACGTAGCCCTCGGCTCTTGTTCTCCTTAAGCTGGGCTTGTTGTTTTTAGGGTTTTTCCTCCTGGGTATGGCACAAATCTCGGGTTAGCGAGTTGGGCCGGAAGTTGTTTTGCGTGACGTAGGGTACCGTATTCTCTTGGACGTTCGGAACTGGCTTTATAAGCAAATGTTGCCTAAGCGCAGTCACACTGGTCACAGCGCTCAGGTCAGTTTTGTTTTCCCGCCCAGCCACACTGGTTTGGGTGGCAGTTCCTGGCTGGGTTGGGAGGAAGTTAAATAAATTAAGGTACAAGGCATTGGGGGTTATCCATTCCCCTTGGATGGGCCAACATAGGAAAATTAGGGCTTTGCTTGACTAATTTGGGATAGCTCGCCTAGCAGGGAGCTAATTAAGAAGCCCGCCATGGTAATCCCAAGAGGATTTGTTGTAATTTGCCTTTTACAAGTTGCTTGCCGTTTAGAAGCTTTAAGTCTGCCTTGGTAATCCCAGGGGGCTTTCATGTCAGAATTGTTTGCTGCTTGTGTTTACATTATAAAACTGTGTCTGTACATGTCATGTGCAGTTTTGTGCCATGAGGTATCATGGTTTTGTTTGTATTCCTATGTGGTAGCATAGTGAGTTGCACCATGTGGTATCATGGATATTGGAGTGCCATGCGGTGTCATGGTTCATTTTTGTGCCATGTGGTTTCATGGTTGGTTTTGAGTCAGACTGTATCCTAGCTATTGGGTGTCATACGGTATTATGGCCAATGTTGTAGAATGCCGCGTCAATGTATTTCAGCTTGCTACCAAAACAAATTGGGTGATTGGGGGTGGGGTTAGGGTCAGTGGTTATGGTGGGAGAAAAGAGAGAGGTTATGTCCGGGGGGAATTGTCCGGGTGGGGAATTGACCCGGGGGAGACGTCCTAGAACCGGGGGTCCACCTCCACCAAAATTTACAATAGTTCCTGTACTCAATGTGAGAAACACATACACCAAGTTTCAGCTTGATATGACCAGGCGTGGTGGACTTAGAGTGTTTACAAGGTCTTCAATATTTACCTCTGTGACCCTAGATGACCTCTGACCCCTCCCAAAAACATAAGGGATCATATATACAAAGTATGAACTTGATTGGACCAGGCAATCCAGAATTATCGTGTTTACAGTACAGTTTTGGCCCAAATGGACCTTGGATCTGCACCTGAAAAACAATAGGGTTCCTGTACTCATCGCGACGAAGACACACACCAAGTTTCAACTTGATCGGACCAGGCAGTCTGGACTTATCGTATTTACAAGCAAAATTTCACAAAATCATTTGACCCCAAAAGACCTTGGATCTGCACCAAAAACAATAGTAGGATTCTTGTACTCATATTGAGAAAGACACCAAGTTTGAACTTGATCTGACCAGGCATGTTAGACTTACCGTGTTACAAGCAAATCGTCACACATACACATACGCCAGCATGACTGCATAGATTCCATGAGACTTCGTCGGTCAAGGAATAAAAAAAAGTCAGTGTCCCGGCCCTCACATGAACCCCGCCCCCTCTCCGATCTACTAGACTGGCGCCGCCACTGATTTCGACAATGAAGAACGAAAACAGTTTGGAAGTTTAGGAAAAGCTATAGTCATACATTTTGCCTTCTATAATGTATTTAATAATATAAGAAAATAAAAAGCAAAAGCGCATATTTTAAAGAATTTGGCGAAAAAAAGAATCCCAAATAAAATATTTTGACGTTAATTGAACAGTTA
>JAODFY010233321.1:0-10348 GCA_027580055.1 Paracaudina chilensis | reverse complement strand
CTCTCGCCACAGATATGCTAGTTAGACGGGTCATCCTCTAAAAAAAGAAGACACTGTGAGGGTTAAGTAGCCCACAGGCCATGAAGTGACCCTGGGAGGTCGTGCCCCCCTCCTCTCCCCCTGTTTTAAAATACTCACAGTGTCTTCTTCTGTTAGACGGGTCATCCTGCTTGCTGTTTTGTATGGGGCCTTGACTAATAATGTTTCGTGGGAGGTGTACGTGAAATTAATTTTGTGGCTATAGAGTGGTTTAATTAATACTTCAAAATGTGCTAATAAGTGTTAGTTTTAGGACTGAAATCATATTCGTCAAATCATCATAAATTAATGCTGATGTCACTCAATCAAAAGTGGGGGAGAGGGGTCTGGCAGAGGAGGTGGAAATTAAAAAAAAAGTCAATGAGAGTATTTTAAAACAGGGGGAGAGGAGGGGGGAACAACCTCCCCAAGGTCACTTCATGGCCTGTGGGCTACTTAACCCTCAAAGTGTCTTCTTTTTTTGCCATTTTGACTCATAAAAGTAAAGGTACCATCAGACTTTAGACCGCAAAATTGTATTTTCTTTTTTTTGGCTCTCAATTTGATGTTTTAATCATTTCAGACCATGGTTTGTCAAATAAAACAACAACCATATGTTTATTTCTTTTGCCAATCATAATTAACAATCATTGTTGATAACAAACAAATTTTGAGGGTTTTGTCATTCTGTGACAAATTATATGCATAAATCGTTTTATTTTCAATTAAATAAAAACAAATGGCATTCTGAAAACAGCCAATGAGATAAACGAACGTTTTCCTAATTCCGGCAATGAGCAATTTTAAGGAGGATAATTTGACAGATTTTCTGGGGACTTTTAGTCCAAAATAAAGTCTGACACCACCATTAAACTTTTCTCTTTTAATGTGATAAACGGCACTTCTTACTGATTCCCATTTTCAGGTGGGGTTCTTGATTGACCATTTTTGGCAGCACCTGAACGAATCGTTCCGTGGGATGCTGGCGCACGTCTACCTGGCCGACATGATCGCTGTTTGTGACACGTACCTTTACCATACAATCCTGGCCATACTTATCCCAGGCACTGTACAGCCACTCCCAGCCAAGTAGGTTTCACATCTTCACAAAGAGAAAATGAATGACTGTAAGGGTGTCCACTCTCTGTGACACTTCAACCTTCGTCATACATAACTCAAGTATATCCCACCGCTGCCACCATTATTCATGAGCACTAGCCAGTGATATTTGTGGTCCAAAGTGAAAATGAATGACTATAAGGATGTCCACTTTCTGTGACACTCAGCCTGTACCATACATAAGTATAACCCACTGCTGCCACCATTATTTATTGGCACAAGCTGGTGATTGTTTGTAGTACAATCAGAATGAAATCAAGAAGCAGACATTGTTTACTACTGTCTGAAATCCATACTTATCCCAGGCACTGTACAGCCACTCCCAGCCAAGTAGGTTCCACATTTTCATAAAGTGAAAATGAATGACTGTAAGGGTGTCCACTGTCTGTGACCTCAACCTTCATCACACATAACTCAAGTATATCGCACCGCTGCCACCATTATTTATGAGCCCAAGCTGACGATATTTGTGGTACAATCAGAATGAAATCAAGAAGGCAGACATTGTTTGATACTGTCTGAAATCTAACAGAATCTAAAAGAGTGAGTCTGTCCTGTCACCAACTGTGACAGCTTGTATCCCCCCATGTGGCTTGAAGGGGTTTACATTTTAAGGTATCATATTCAATAATTTAATAGTAAGATGCTAAATTTATCAGCAGACTGTAAATCTACAACCAGTAATAACATCCAAGGGTGTCCCAGTTATTTTTGCTCCCCGTGCATGTTTGTTTAATCAATAAAATTCTGAATTTTAGAACCTAGTAGGTGGAACAGGAGGATCTGTGAATTTAGTGAGGCAGGCAAAACCTATCTGAATATCGTTTGTATACTACTCTATATAATTTTATCAAGTTTATAAATATTATGTCTTTGTTATTTTCATTGTTATAACTTTGTGTGCTCGAGTTGCATGAATGTTGTGTACTTGTAATTGATGTTTATGTTTTCATATATGAATAACAAATGGTATTTGTCCCCCCCCCCCAGCTTACTGAAGGCTATTCGTAACCTTGCCTGCATTCACGTCAAGCAAGTCCAAGAAGCACTGAGGGGATTGCCGCAACATTTGATTGATGCAAAGATATCTGGTAAATGCCGCAAGTGAAAGTGCTTGCCAAGTATTGCATTTTGTTTTCAGTTTAAAAAATGTATTCCTATATTTTTTGTCAATAAATAGGTTGTATGTGTAAATTCTAAAACTGATAAATTTATGCTTATTTAAGGTAAATCTTTGTATTAAGCTGCTTGTGGTTTTATGTTTCGGTGTTCTTTAAAGGTACTCACAGATTTTCTTTTGGGACTAAATATCGCCAGAAAACCCTAGTCATATTCCTCCCAATAAAATTGCTATCTGGAATTAGGAAAACATTCATATGTATATATTCATAAATTATTTAGTGTCAAATTTCAAGTTGATTCAAAATCCAATGGCTGTTATGGTCGACAAAATGAATACAGCATCGAGCGATTGCTTTACATATGAAATCTGAATTATTAAAACACCACACTTGGAGAAAAACAAAATTTTATTTTTGCAGCTCACAGTCTAATATTTGGCTAAATAGGTAACAATTGATCCAAAATCCCACTACCAGTAGTTCAGTCTATTACTATTAGGTCTTTAAGCTGTTAAATCTGTCCTCGTGTCCTGAAAATTGTCAGACATTGGCTTCTTCAGCAAGTTTTTCTGTGACCAATTCCACAATGATTTCTTGCAGTTGCCAGACATTTTACTCAGATGCTTAGACGCAAGACCACCCTCGCCCACCTCGGACAGGCCTCTCGAGGAGTCCTCAATGGACTGGATTCTGCGGAACATCTGAAAGAGGACTGGGCCAAACGGACAGAGCATGGCCCCGATAGCCGTCAGGTGGCGTGGAGCTCGTACGACAAGTGGGGCATGGACAACGCTTTTATCATGAAGAGTAAGAAACCAGGGGCTGTTTTATTCACCCATGCTCTGGGTCCCAGGACCCCAGAAAAGTTTAGGGAGCCTTGACTCACTACAAAAAAGTGAGATAATGCTTACACAAAATAATAAATTAGCCCCTGGTACCCTGGAGTTTGGATCTATGATGAAAGAGACTAACTGACATTTGGCAGTGGGAGGGTCACTGACGTCAAAGTTGCGAATATTGGTGATCCCTTTTTGGTTAAAACTGGAGGTTTGACATAAGTACAAGAACAATAACATTTGGTGGAGGTCAAAGGTCAACAAAATGTTAAGTCAATAGCAAAGATATGGCAGCACATATTGTGCCCTTGTTAATCGTTTTATATTACCCCCTTGCATTCAACAGAGCTGGAAAGTTACGCTCAGTTACTGGAGGTTGGCTACCGAATCGAAGACCACATCCACTGGCTGGAGACCCTCGTGAAGGAGCTTACAGATAGGGTCAGTACCACCCTCGCCATAGATAACGGGGAGTGGGGGAATTTTTTTATGTGGAGAACTCTTGGTATTTCACATGGTTTGGGAGGGGCTCTTGGATGGGGGGGGGGTAGGTACTAACCCAGACTCGGGTCTGTATCATCATCTATCTTGGCTGGTTGGGCAGCAGTGTCCACAAAACATATCTGGTTTTAGAATCTACAAGCCTCTATATACTGGCACTGATCTGGAATGCACAAAACTGGCCCTTGGATCTGCTGCACATCAGAAGCTCAAGTTAGTGTCTCATGCAAACAAAGGACAAATGATTGCCAAAATGGTGGCTGATTGGAAATGGGGGGATCGAACTGGGATAAAAAAGATTACGAACCACTGCTCTGGATAGTTATTGTTAAAATGGTAGTTATAAATTGACAAATCAGTTTGAATGTGTCTCTTAGTGTGTCAATCAATCAGCAGCTACAACCCAATTTTTCCACTGACTATAAATCTACAACCAGGAATCACATCCTAGCTAGGGTGTCCCATTTGCTCTCCTGGCAAATGTAATCAAGTAACTTTAAAGCTTTGGAGCTTATGCTGCATTCCAGTTGCCTCGTGTTTACGTCATGAAGTCGTGAACAAGTTAATCTTTTGTATTCCTATAGCGACTGTACTGTGTGTTTGGAGTCCTGAGCCTATAGAGAAATAAAATGGCCCAGTGGACTGTGGGAAAACACTACCAAAATTACAGTTTTACTGATCCATATTGCATTCAAATCACATCCCTAAATATTTTAGACTTCGCATTTTTCACAATTGAGTTTTTCAAACCTCCCCGTGAAATTTGTGATTGGTGGAAGCCCCACACATAACAGCAAATGAGCTGACCAGTCTAGCAGATTTCTAGCCTACTCGGGGCAAGAGTTGTTTGTTTTACTGTTGATCTACACATTAAACAAGGATGCATCTTCGGACCTTTCATGTATGAAAGGTTTGAAATGATTGCCCACATTTGATTTGTTTTCAAATCAAACTTTGAAATCACTAAACTTGTCAATCACTAAATCTTGCAATAAATTTAGATGATATGCGAGACAGAATCATAACCTTAACTAGGCAGGGAATCACAAAACTGCTCGGTTAACATCATCATCAATAATACGAGGCTTCCTTGCATTGTACGATGGTTAAGCACCCATGTTTTTCGTTCATATTACAATAACTGATTTAGGATTTAAACTCAATATCTGGATAAAAATGAACAAAAACATAAGGTTGCATATATAACAAAAGGATGCAGGAATTTCTCAATTCTTCTTGAAGGTGGCAACGGAAGACGAGAGAGCGGATGCTCTGAAGTCTCTCGTCCTGCAGTGGAGTTACCTCTCGCATCTCATCATCCGAGACCAGACCCTGAGAAGTGCCATTAGCTTTGGTTAGTACCCCTGCTTTTAATATGAGCATTGTTCTGGTCCCCGAATTGTCTGCAGACTTCTTGACAAGTACCCTGTCATTGTTAGGCCCTGTTAAGTCTTTATGTACACCAGACAGAGCCTGGTATGTTATTGTTGAACCTTGTTCTGGACCCTGAATTATCTGCAGACCTCTTGACAAGTACCCTGTCATTGTTAGGCCCTGTTAAGTCTTTATATACACCAGACAGAGCCTGGTATGTTATTGTGTCTTGTTCTGGTCCCTGAATTATCCGCAGGCCTCTCGACAAGTACCCTGTCATTGCATGGTGATGTAACATCTATATATACACAGAGCCTGCATGGCACGTTATTGTTGAGCTCGAGACTAATAAAATACTGGTATATAATTCATGGGAGTAAGGGCACAAACAGAATAAGTGTCTAATAATGCTTCTGGCCGTTATTACTTAATGTCAGTTCTGGCCATAATTGCCAGATTCGGTTCTGGCCGGTGAGAGAATATATAAGAATCCCCTCTTCATAGGATTTTTTTAGGAGGTAACTCTTGATGTATTAGTCAAGGCTTGTAGACTAAAGCTGGACTGCTGAATGTTTATAGAGTTGATTCATGTATGTAGGTGAGCCGATTATGCAACTCTTTGTAAATTTGCTATAATATTCTTGTTTGGTTTATGTTTGCAGGATGATCCCCCCATCACCGATATAGAGATGATCTGGTTGGTAACTCGCACATTATTGTATCCTATCCTATTGTATCCTATCCAACTATCCTATCATATTGTATCCTCTACTATCCTATCATCTATAACTTGCATTAATTGCTATCCTATCCTCTTGTAACCCTTTTCTGACCATAATTCATCAGCTTTTCTCTTCATTTCTTCACTGCATGGATTGTAATATGCTGCCATTAACCACCAACTGAATATGCATGATCATACCATTGTTAATTAATAAAGCTATAAGCTAATAAACCCGGTCTGCTGAATTGTATGTGTAAGGGAGATTTGTAGTTGTCATTAACCTCGACATGAATATGCATGATCATCATCATATAGCTATCATTGAATTCACATGATAGGTTTATAGCTATCATTGCATATCGTTGTAGCTACCATTGAATATTCATGAAGATCATATATAGCTTTCATTCAAGATGCATGACAATCATGTAGCTGTAGAGCATGATAGGTTTATAGCTATCATTCCATATGCATAATTTTCATATAGATATTACTGAATATGCATGGTGGTCATATAACCTCTATACTTGGTCATGTAGCTATAATTGAATATTGATTGATTGATTGAATATTCATAAAGATCATGTAGCATATGATTATGTATGATAGGTTTATAGCTCTCATTCCATATGCATGATTGTCATATAGATTTCAGTTGAATATGCATGATGGTCATATAAAAATCATTGAATATGCATGATGGTCATATAAATATCATTGAATATGCATGATGGCCATACAGTTGGATATTATTTATTTTGCATGGTTTAAGTATCATTTTATGGTAAAAGGTATCTATGTAATCATGTTGGCGTGTGTATGCTTGCGTTAGCAGTGTATTCAGTCTGTAAACCCAGGCAAAGGAATTTCAGGTCCTTGGAAGAATTCAGTGGAAACAGTAGGTCCTTGGATGTTCAAACAATAGTTAGGGTATTGTGAAGGTTAGGGTCTATTAGGTTAGGATAAAGGAAATTTCAATGAAGTCCTCAGGCTGAATGTCATGCAAATGTGTGTGTGTGATGCCTTGCTCGTAATTGGGCTAACTCAATAGGGGAAAGGTGGATGAAATAATTAGGTCAGCCATGTTGAGTAGATGAACCCTATTTATTTTATAAGAGGTCAAAGGTCATTTGAGGTCACAGGGGTCCAACACTGAACACCTTGTAATCAGGCTCAATAAGGGAAACTCACAGTTTGTTCGTAGGTCAGCCATGTTCAGTATGTTGGTATTAAGTTGACTTAGTAGATTAACCTTCTTGAGAGGTCAAAGGTAATTTGGGTCAATTCTGAAAACCTCATCAGGTTGACTTAAAACTAGGGAATCATGCTAGGTATAAAGTGATTGTGATTTTCCAAGAGATGGAATTCATTTCAGGATATATGTATACAAACACAGCAGCCTTGTTCGTAGTCAGGCTGATTCTGTGTGAGACTATTGAATGTCTCATTCTCATATGTATGTTTACTATAGTGAGTATGAAGTACCTACAGTATATCACCTTTACACAGAGTAAAAAAGTAGTTCAACAATGAGGAAGCAAGGAATCACAAAACCTCTGGGTTTTCTGGTTATATATTTTTGCTATCAGCATCTAAGTTAAATTTGGCAAAGTAAAGACGCGACGATCTGTCTGCCTGTTTCGCTGTAAACTGCTCATATATATATATATATATATATGTATATATATATATATATATGTATATATATGTAAATATATATATATGTGTATATATATGTATATATATATGTGTGTATATATATGTGTGTATATATATATGTATATATATGTGTATATATATATATATGTATATATATACATATATATATATATATATCTGGTATTTTTTAGAACATTTACAGGTTACATGATGGACCCAATAAAGTTACAATATTAAAACATCAGATATATGAAAAGAATACCTTAAAAAAGAAAATGAATCAGTTGCTGTTAGTGTTATGTAACATAATTATAGGGAAATGTGCTTGGGCATACCCATGTATAATGAATAAAGGCTTCACCGAACAAAGCCCATGTTATTTATATTTCTAATCTTGATAAAATTTGTGCCAAGATGGAGTAAAATTAGGAGCAGAAATTGGTAGTTTCTCAAGGCAAATGAATGGATGGATTAAATTAATAAAATATATGTAATGATGTAGGGCTTCAAACCCTCTTCTTGCCTTTAAACGTATAACAAGACTGGCCCCAAAGTGAATTTCAGAGACCTCATCATGTAATTTGTGTGATTAGTCAAAAGCCCCCCATATACTTAACAACAGCACAATTAAATGACCCTCACCAGTCAGCAAATTTCTAGCATACTAGGGGAGGGGGTAGGGGGAGAAAGCTGGTTGCTTTGAAAATAAAAATTCATTTAGCTTCAAAAAATCATTTACCTATTAAAAGTTGCATGTCTATAATAAAGTTGTTGCATATTCAATATTTTTTTTTCTTGTGAGAGAATACACCACCAATAATCATTGGTTAAGGTTGCAAAGCAATCTGTTCTCACAGACAAAAACAGTTCAAATTAACAAGCCATTCTTTTGATCATTGTTTCTTTGTTTTCCACAAAACTTCCATCCATATAATTGGATAGGTTCTTTCCACTTGTTGAACCTGGTGTACAAGGAGTACCTGCTCTACGTCACCGATATCCATCGTTTCCAGCAAGAGGAGGTATTCCTCTGGAGGAAAGTCTTTGGCCAAGATTCAGAGGGTATGTGGCCTTATTTGGCTGTAATTACTAATATCAATTCTGGCCATAACTGCCAGTATCGATTCTGGCCATAATTGCTTAATATTGTTTCTGACAATAATTGCTAGTATCATTTCCGGCCCTAGTTTCTATAGTATCGTTTCTGGCCCTAATTGCTTATATCACTTCTGGCCATAATTGCTAATATCGGTTCTGGCCAAAATGGCTTAATATCAGTTCTGACAATGATTATTAGTATCGTTTCCAGCCCTAATTGCTAATATCACTTCTGGCCATAATTGCTAATATCACTTCTGGCCATAATTGCTAGTATCAGTTCTGGCCATAATTGCTAGTATCAGTTCTGGCCATAATTGCTAGTATCACTTCTGGCCATAATTGCTAGTATCAGTTCTGGCCATAATTGCTGAAAATAGTAAAACTAGAACTTGGCTTATGTTGGGTTATCATTCAGAAAGAGACCACTCAGCTACAGTAAAACTGTCACATGGCTTATGTTGCGTAATCATTCAGAGAGATATCACTCAGCTACAGTAAAACTATCACATGGCTTATGTTGGGTAATCATTCAGAAAGAGACCACTCAGCTACAGTAAAACTGATGTTTGTCTACATTACAAGAATTTTCATATGATACATTTTGTTTGTAATGTATTTTTTGTCTTTGATCAAGGGTAGGGCTAATTTTTGGACACCCACATTTGTCTTTTGGACATACACATTTGTCTTTTGGGCACCACATTTGTCTTTTGGAGACCAACATCTTTCTTTTGGACAACCACAACAGGAACTTTTAATTTCCCTAAATCAAGCACTGACCTATTGTTCTTTGTTTAGTGTCCCAAGGGTTCCTCACCTTCCCGGTGATGTGTGACTTAGAAGAGTGCATACTCAATGGTAACCCATACAGACGAAACTTGGGGGCGCCAAACCAGTATTGCAATGCCAGTCATGGACGCGAGCCAACTGTTACCCCTCAACAACCTAACAGCAATCGAGGGGCAGTAAAAATACCCACGGTGCCGGTTTGGAATCAGAGAATGCCTCCAGCAGCCAGTGATGGCAATGCCGACATTCCTGTCACAGTTGGATTTTCTTCAACAGACATTTCGGACAAATCTTCTGTCACTCCTGGAAATGTTTTTTACCCCACCATGCCCCCGTCGGGTGGTACCGGCGATATTAATGATAGAGGCGTGGCTAACCAACAACAGGTGGCAATGGATGAGAGCAACAAGAGTGTCTCATTTAGACGGCCAGAATGCAAACAGGGAACCAAGCTAGTCGAAGGGCGCCCTCACTCCACCAGCTATGTTTCGTGCGACAAGGGGATGTCGACAAGGCTTGTAAAGGTCATACCGATGCAAGGCGGTGAGCCCGGCAAGGGAGGCGATGCTAGAAAAGAAATTGATTCGTTGGTGATGAATCTTTCTCTCCCCCAGTCAGAAGAATTCAACAGGACCAAAGGACAGGTAGGTGCATCTTTCCAATAATCACAGAAGGCGGCGTAACCGTGGAGACGTGGGAGGCAATCTGCCCCAACCCACTCTTCTCCAAAGCATGAAAAAATAGCCCCCTTCCAACTTAGTGTTCCCTTTTTTTATTCCATGCTGGAGAAAAATCTTTGAAGTCGTGCTGGTGTGGCTTTTCTAGTAAACATGAACGATAACTAGAATCGAGTTCATACTTTGTATGTATGTTCCTCATGAGTAAATGATAATCCCTGTAAATTTTTGAAATTTTGGTTTGGTAAAAAAAAAAGAGGAGGGAGTGTTGCCCCTTCCCTGTTGGGATTTTTTTTTTTTACCCATAAAATGATTCAGATGCAAAATGGTGCCCTCATTGACAGTTTTGAATGAATTTTACCTCTCAAAATATTGTATGTTCATTGTCAGCACTTTTATTTTGGACAATGATTATAAAATCTGGGGGGG
>JAODFY010233310.1:0-10348 GCA_027580055.1 Paracaudina chilensis | reverse complement strand
GGGGGGTGGGGGGGGGGGGGGGGTGGGGGGGGAGGAGATTCTTCCCTCAAAAACCCTTTGTCTTTGTTTCATTAACGATTGAATGTTGATGGTTCTTGTTTTCTTCTGGTTATTTCCCTCCAGCTCTTTGCAGCTGCTGTCTATTCTCTTCCGGGACAAACAAAGGTCAGTAAATTGTGATTATATTTTTCTCATGTTTGTCAACTTACACTCTTATACCTTACTTAGATCAGGTGTTTGGGCTGAGGGCCACTTTTTACTTGAGTTGAAACTTTGTCCATTAAGGGAGTATGGATCCCTACAATAGTTCTGATATATAGTCAAAGCAAAAGCAGGTTTTTGATCTGAAAGGTATAAACAATTTTTCATTCAAAACTATTGTAAATCATTATTTTAATTTATTTTGCCTAAATTACTGTAACTACAGAACAAAATCAAAATATTTTTAATGCCATGGTTAATGGATTATTAATGACAAAATGTTGAAAGGTTGGAATGAGGTGGGTACGTTTCAACAAACCGCATTTAATGATATCGTACATATTTAACAATATCAACATGGTCACTGAGATTTAGCATCGGCTTGGCCTCCAAAATATATACAACAAGTTGATACCTAATTATCGTTCAAAGCGCCCGATCATTTCCCCAACTTTATTACATCCAAAACTGAGATTAGTGTGAATAAGCCTGTAATATCACTTGTAATGGTTGTAAGTCTCCTGCCAGCACCCTTGAAGGATACGTAACATTGTTCTTTAAATTGCACAATCATGGTACACAGGGTGTAGTAGTGTACACATCGGCTTTTTACATCACACAAGTGACCAGACCAAAATATCTACGATGGCTGAACTGCTAATCGCATGCTTTATAACAAATTACTTGTTACAACAAACAATGGCTTTTAACATGTATTGAGACCAAGTATCACTGCTAGCGAAATGTTGTACATCCACCATATATTTTTACTGTAATATAATTTGTTGAGTATATTATTGTGTTTAATATTTTCGGACCTAAGAAAATCACGGGGAAATGTCCAGTTGGGAATGCTGATCTATATCTTATACATGCTTGTGAACAAAAAATAAAATGCTTCATTACAATGTAAATGACCCTTTAACGATCTTATCACATCAAATTAAAATTTTTGCTTGTTCATTTTTGCCGGACACCAAAATGTCACAGTTTGGACCTATTTTTTATGGACCACCCATACCATGTACCCCCTTGATCAGCTGTCCCAGATCAGCTGGTGCAACCATGTACAATTAGGCTAAAATGACACATTTTATACGGCTGGCTTCATTGGAGGATCGTTATGATGCTCACATACATGGAGGACATTTTGTAGCTGGTTGATTTGGACAACAACCTGGTTTTAGTTTTCTTTGAATTTTACAAGAAGAACTTTTTTTGAAGTCCTTTGATACTAGATCAAATGCTGTCCTTTCACCCCTGTGTTCTTAGAAGACGAGGACGCGACCTGTGCAGAACGTTCGTCGCCATGCTACTTGCGGACTGATACGAATGTGTTTGGACCATCCAGAACTTATGGTGGTAAGTTTTTGTTACATTTAGTTTTATAGTTGAGAGGGTGAATTTTTTTTCGGTGTTCCTAGCCATCCCCCAGTGGCTTGTTTAATACTTTACACAGATGTGTAGTATGAAACCATTCTTGCCAAATGCATTCACAAAATATGCAACGCAGCTATGTAACCATGTATAATCATGTATTATACCATAGAAAGCTTTTGTTTTACCAAGTCAGTCTATGATCCTGGGGCAGTGACTTTTTATAATGCCTCCCCTCTGAAATGCTGTGCCTAAGAAAGTCTGGTGATGCCACTGCCCTTGTTACACATATAATATTTGGAAAACCAGTCTGATTCTTATATGCCACTGCTAGTTAATCTTGATTGTTTGCTGCTTCAAGGAAATATGGTCGAAGTTTGAAACTCTGTAAATGAACTTTAATAAAGTGTGACTTTCACTGCTTGAGTGGTGCAGCAATTTGCTGATGATATTCACCAGAACGACACAGGAGATAATGGTGAATTGGTAGCAGTTGGCAATTTAAAGCCTGGCTGAGCTGAATAAATGTACTTTCTGTTCCTTGGCTGGTACAGCATTTGTTAAAAGCAGATAACAGTTAAAAGCTTTGGTGGTGTAATTTTTGTTCCTTGATTGGTACAGACATTTTTTGACGAGGTTCACCAAAAGATAACGGATGTGAGTGCGGACCAGTGGTGGCTGATGGGTTTAAATTTTTGGTTGATTAAGATTAAAGGTGGGGTTGCGAGTAGCGAATTCACATGAGTTTCCGGTGACTCTGAAAACTAACTAATTTAATGAACATGTTAGTAAACTTTCTCACTGAGGTGTTTATAGCTGCAATTACCACAACAGGGATGTGTTAATTCATAGTTTCAAAAGTGTTGAACTGAGCCAATTGAAAATAAAACTTTTTGGTTTGTTTTGATACTTGCAACCCCACTTTTAAGTGTAATTTCTGTTTCTTGTTTGGTACATCCATTTTTGATGAGGTTCACCAGACCATGAGGGATAAGTGTGGACCAGTAGCAGCTGATAGCAATGGATTAGGATCAGCACGTCAAGGGGACAACATGTATATTTGAACCCTGGATGATGCATGATGGTCAAATCACATCACAGTGGCATTCCCTACTTCCTAGGAATTAAGTTAGCAATGATGAATTCTTGCTTCTGACATTCTGATGTTATTTACAAGAGGCTGATTCTGAGCTAATGATGGTTACAATTAATTCTGAGCATTCGTGCTTGGGATTGAAAATGTGTCAATATCTTTGCAACTGTGCCCTAAACACACAGCCTAGGAAACTTTAGGATAGGAAAGTTTTATTTTTAAATTATCTTGTTATATATAACCTAAAGTAAAAAGTCAATATACATCAATCGATATTAGAGAGTAATGTAAGTTTGTCATTTTTATTTTGCTGCAGGAGGCTAAAAATGGAGGGTTTGTCAAAGGCTACCTAGCTGACGGCCGACCCATCCTGATGAACCCCTCTGCTCCTCATGTTATACCGATGCTGCAACATGTACTAGTGTTAAGCTGGTAAGCTTACTACTAACAGTACCCAATTACAAACAAAAAGAGGAAAAAACTAGACTTAATAGTAAAAGTCCCATTACAATGCATGTCTGGTTGTTGTGATTGGTATTAAAAATCACTTTAAATTGTAATGTTAGTTAAGCATCTGGCAACATTTGTGATGTCATCAGGGCATTTTCGCTGGAAAACTCTCTCGTTATTCTTTATATTTTTCATGTTTTTTTTTTTTTTAACAAAGTTGAAATGGTATGCTAAATTTTGTAAATATTTTTACAAATGCATTGTGCAGCAAATTGTTGCTCAACTATTTTTTCCATAGATAATATATTTCAAGAAAAAATAAAATAAAGAAAAACAAAAGCTTCTGGATGCAATGTGTAACTGTGATCTCATAAAATGTTGTCAGATTCTTCATGAAATTGAATATAGGAACTGTTTTCAAAAGTCGATATCTCAACAACCATGAATGCTATTGTAATGAGACCTTCACCACTTAGTTTAATTTTTCCTCCTTTGTTTTATCAGTCCAAATTCATATGTCATTGAACTATCGCTTTATGCTAACTATTCCTTTTACTATTAGCTAACTATTCCTTAATAACTAACTATCTAACTAATTAATTAACTAAGTATAATTCCTTTTAAGTTAACTTGCTGTCTGAGCTGTCTGGGATTGCATCCGGAAACACATTGTCAGGTTATGTTTTCAGTGGCTTGAGCATTGTCAAAATACTCTTTGTAATGCAAGGACTGCTTGGCCAGGCAATCCTACAGTTTGTGATGTGAGGACTGCTCGGTCAAGTAGTCCTCACATCACAATCCTACAGTTGGTGATGTGAGGACTGCTTGGCCAGGCAATCCTACAGTTTGGTCGGGCAATAGTACAGCTTGGTCAGGCAATCTTACAGTTTGTGATGCGAGGACTGCTTGGCCAGGCAATCGTGCAGTTCATATTGTGAGGACTGCTTGGTCAGGCAATCTTACAGTTTGTGATGTGAGGATGGCTTGACCAGGCAATCATAGAGTTCCTATTGTGAGGACTGCTTGGCCAGGTAATTGTGCAGTTCATATTGTGAGGACTCCTTGGCCAGGCAATCCTACAGTTCATATTGTGAGGACTGCTTGGTCAGGCAATTTTACAGTTTGTGATGTGGAGGACTGCTCAGTCAAGTAGTCCTCACATCACAATCTTACAGTTTGTGATGTGAGGACTGCTCGGTCAGGCAATCCTACAATTTATGATGTGAGGACTGCTTGGTAATATTTGTGTTACCTGAAAAAAAATTCTACTCTACTTGTGATTGTACTTTCTGCAGGACACTGAACACTATTTGGACACCAGATGTACAAGCCAAAGTCTGTCCGGAATACAAGATTGCTTTCGAAATACCAGAAATGGAGAAACAGGCAATATTAGGTAACTATTTCATCAATATTACTGGGTTCATAATCCTTGTAAAGTGCACAATAGAAAAACAATTAACCCTTGCTGAAACTTTAGCATAGTAGGATTCTAACTGTAAGCTAAAAGGCATTTTTCCACCAGTAGATTTTTTTTACAACCTCAATCAACAGGGTACTGCTCTGTTCCAACACAAATG
Organism: Paracaudina chilensis; assembly: GCA_027580055.1. Taxonomy (NCBI): domain Eukaryota; kingdom Metazoa; phylum Echinodermata; class Holothuroidea; order Molpadida; family Caudinidae; genus Paracaudina; species Paracaudina chilensis. The sequence continues at coordinate 5,647 of JAODFY010233310.1, read as the reverse complement.
CATCTAATCTTTCTTCATGTCTATCTAATATTAAAGACCCATTCCTTACAGAATTAACAATTTATAGCTTGACCTGTGCCAAATTACCTGTCAAAACATGATTGTCAGGAATTGGCTCAAGCCTTTTCAAAATACATTTTGTAATGCAAGGATTTAGTGTTGTGCCGATATCACATTTATCTGATATATCCGATATTACAGCCCCAATATCGGCCCGATACCGATATTAATAACCATAAGATTGCCCTGATAATCCGACCGAAAAAACGGCACTCAATATCGTAGTTCACGAGTGCACACTTGTTCTTTCGAAGTGGCCATGGCAACCAAGAACCAAAGACATGAATTGCATGTACTCATTTTTGGTGGAGTTCATACCAAGAATTTGCAACCATAAGACAAATTTTGCATTACACTGCATTTTGCATTGCATGCAATTTTGCATTACACTGCATTTTGCATTAGACTTGCATTTTTGCCTTGCATGCAATTTTGCATTACATTGCATATTGCATTGCATGCAGTTTTGCATTAGACTTGCTTGCTTGATGATATTTCTGATTTTAGAGTGATTTACAGTAAAAAATGGCACTTTAAAATTAATTTTGGCTTGAAGTCTTCTGTGACAGATTATTGTACAATCACATAGAAAATAAACTTCCATTATCATCTATGGAATGGGCTGTTTTTTAGCGATGATGAATTCTTGCTTCTGATATTTTGATGTAATAACAAGAGGCTGATTCTGAGCTGTCTGGGATTGTATTGGAAGTCTTGGTTTGATCATTTACACAGCCTTAAGATGAATAATTCATATACAAATAAGCTTAAGTGTACCAGTGTTTTTGAAAATTTATTAGTAGTACTTACAACTAAGGTAAAAGTAAAAACTACATGGAAAACAACAAATATTATTTTGGATTTTAGTAAAAAAATCTAACGGGTATTTTTAACTATTAACTGGCAACAGTCTCAAACTTCCATGCATGGTGGCCGTTCTTATAAGCCAAGTCGAGTCTCCTTGCTGTATAATGTGTTTGACTGTCGATCAAGGCAAGGCTGATTTTAGGCAGGCACCAGGCGCTATTTACTCCGGTGAGAAATAGCTTCCATGAAAGTTGAAATAAAATATTGATGGGCGTGACGATATAGCCACCCCCCCCCCCCCAAAGAAATGAAATAAAAATTATAATCTAATTGAAATTAATGTAGCACTGATGATGCCACAACAGCCCTTATGGACATTTTTGCATGTGTAACAACATACCTGCTGGGAGGGGTATTTGTTGCATGTGTAACCTACCTGCTGGGAGGGGGTATTTGTTGCTTCCGCCTTAACATAATGTAGTAGTTAATAGAAACTATAAATGACTCTGGTCTCAGAAAACCTCGAGATTGATAAATAATGTAATGAAAGTGGCCCAGCATTCCCCCAAAATGGCACCCGTTTCACCTGAAATCCTTGTGATCAGGAACATAGTGGAGCCCAGCGCCAGGATCACTTGGAGAATTGCACTTTCTCAGACTCGTGTGAATAGCTTAAGCTCAGAGATTCTGAAATTTTTGGAAGGTGGTCTGAATGTTTTGAGGAGAGCCCTCTTTTTGAGGAGTGCAGACTAAATAAAAAAACCGATAAAGCAATGAGCTTTCAGCATCATCTTTTGGTTTCATTTCTTTTCCTATCAGGAGCCTCACCAAGTGTAGCCGATGGTCTGGAGCTTCCAGCAAACAGACCGATGGCTGAAAAAACCCAGAGCTTCCTGCACAGTATTCACGATCAGTTGTAAGTATCAACCCTCAACCAGTATCACGCAGACCGAGTTACAGTTAATGAATGGAAATATTTAGTATTTACCATGTCACAAGGTTTTGAAGTACACATTAAAGTACACTTAAAGGTGGGGTTGCAAGGTTCAGCAGATTCACATCAGTTTCCGGTGACACAGAGAACTTGCAGATTCTTAATTTAAAGAACATGTTAGTAAACTTTCTCACTGAAGCGTTTAGAGTTGCCTTTGAAGTTACTACAACAGGGATGTGTTCAGAGTTTCAAAATTGTTCAACTGAGCTAATTGAAAATCTTACTTTTTGGTAGGCTTTGCTACTTGCAACCACACCTTGTTACAAAATGAGCAAGTTGCTCAAAACCATTTTTTCTGCTGATCATAAACATAAAGACAAGTAATTTTTGCTTCCAGTGTAATTAATAAAGTTTTGAAACTTAGATCATAAACTTAGATCATGAATCTGTGAGTTTTGCCTGACTGATAAAACCCATTTGGTTTTCTTTTGTCATATAGCCCCATTAAATTAAACTAATATGCTGTTCCAAAAGCATTGAGAATCTTTGGCTGTGAGAAAGACGATTGCTTTTCTTGCCTAAATAACAAACGAAAGTTATTTTATTAGATTTATCAAAGTAATGTAAGTTCCTATCATCTTCCATAGGATTGAGTGGATATTTTGTTGTAATCTTGTTTTGTCTGAAATTCTCAAAAAGATATTTTTGATTTGGTGTCTCTGAAAGTACTTGGAAAATCATTCCACTGCCATGAAGGGTGCAGCCAGGTGTACTCCACTGGTCCCATCCTGGTCCTGTTGACGTTCTGTCGGCTGGACCAGGAGTTGCACCGACCTTCGTTCGGCAGCAGAGCAAGCAGGATGTACATAGTACTGTTGATGACCTCAGTTCATCTCCAGTCTCCATGCTTCCTACATCATCATCACTGTTGGGGCAGAGCAAGCAGGATGTACGTAGTACATGAGGAAATCTCTGCCAATCTCAAAAGTTGTCCAAACCTGGCGACCTTTTCAATTAATGTTTCACTCCTTGTCAGTTAAAGTTTACTCCAGGGGATTATAGCCAGCCAATTCCCTAGTTTGGTCACTGCAATGCCAGGCCTTCATTGATGGTGCATGGTCAGCAAACAATGGCAGCTTTGTTGACTTAGGAAAGCTTTGGTAAACAATGTTGCAGAGGTGCTAGACAACAAGTGGGGTGTAATAAAGTGAACCACAGTTTTTGCTAGAAAACTGTGGTAGTGGGGTACCAGGTTTTGGCATGGGGAGTAATTTTGTAATGTACTGTTGATGACCTCAGTTCATCTCCAGTCTCCATGCTTCCTTCAGTAACACAAGTAATTTGTCACTTACCCACAGTGACAAATGCAACTATGCCTACCTCATGGCAAAACCACAAAATGTGCTCTGAGATTTCAAATTGTATCAGCTGTGTACGGTCTCTATGCATCTTACTATAAAAGCTTCACAGTGAGTTTTAAAAAAAAAATGTTCGGAGAATGTGTAAAAAAAATCTAATAATGTTATAATCCATGTGCAATATTCTGTATACCTCTGCAGTTACTCCCACCAATGTCTATTATATTTAGTTGATGGAATGTGAGCCGTGTGTTACTTGGCGACAGGAAAGTTGTAATAACAATAAATAATGCAGGTGGTGTTACTTTTGCCATTCTCCACAAACCCGACAATATTTTTGTCTGGCTATGTATTTCTTTGTTTTAAACTCAACATGCAAGCTTTAACTTAAAAGTCAAAACCTCTGTACTACTTTTACACACTTTACATGTTCCTAGGACATAAGCAAGTGTCTTAAAGCATGTCCTAGGACTAAACCACATGTGGATTATTTTGGCAGGAATAATTGCTCAAGATTGTTCAAATAGTGTGACACTTTTTTATTAAGGGTGTATTTTGTTTCCGAGTGATGATTGTACAAATTGCTTGATACTCTCTTATTAAGGATCACAGAGGATGCTAAAGGCACCACTTTTCTGTGATTCAGAAAATGGATGAAAATTGCAGAAATCAGGAGTCATTCATTAAAGTCTTAATCACAGAAAATAAAATAATGGACTATCACATAGAGATGAATCCCAGAGATGGAAGAAAATCATAAACCCACTGCATCCAAAGTAGAAAAAATTGTAGTTTGTATTTCAATTTTTTTTTTGGTTTATGAAATAGAAAAAGTAATGATTTTTAAACAAAAACAAAGAAAAACAGGTAAACACAAAATTTATAAAACATAATTTACATTCCACAAAACGTAAAAATGATGTCTTTAAGGGATGTTCTTTGTTCCTTCAGATGCCACATCTTTGCCACTGCTTGCCAGTGCCTGAAGTATGAATTCTACACCCCTGATGGCATCGGTCATAAGATGATGGAGACTGTCTTTAGTAACATAGAATTCTTGCCAAACTTCAAAATCAGGAACATCATTCATATCCTTTTCCAGTCGTCCATATCTTTGTCTATTTTGTCTTTAGCTGGTATCATCTGTGTTGCATAATCATTTCAGTGCCACCTTGTCTATGTTCTATGTCCACCATTCAAGCCTAGCCACTTGCCTACCATATGTATTCCATTTAAATAGGGTTGGCATGTGTTACTGTCATTCAGCCTAGCCCCTTGCCTACCATACGTATTCCATGTAAATAGGGTTGGCATTTGTAACTGTCATTCAGCCTAGCCACTTGCCTACCATACCTATTCCATGTAAAAAGGGTTTGCATTTGTTACTGTTATTGATAGATCATTGTATTAATTCATAGCATTCAATGTAATAAGCATGTCGTGGTATACATCATTTACATCGTATACACCACAATAAGGCTCTCTTTTCTACCTGGATGTATTATTAGCTTTATTTTTTATGGCTGCAAATATGAACAACAATGAAAAAATGGCCTATGATTTTAAGTGACAAATTCAGTGATTGTCACTGAATGGGAATAATCATTATTTCTTCCTTCCTCGTGCATCATTTCCTTAAGTAAATTTCCATACGTGTCGTTCTGAAAAATTTAGTGAAACACTGCCCCCAGGAGTGTTACACAAGTTTCCTCATTCCGATTCTGAAGAAGATGTGTCGACTGATGTTGGAGCGACTGAGCGGAGAATGGTCCGTCCAGGCCAGGTAACATAAAAAGTTCATTTTGGAAGATAAATACTCGGCTGTAGCGAATACTGGATATATACAAATATACAATACTGGATATATACAAATATACAATTCAGGATATACGAGGCAGTTTCTTGATGTGTGGATAATGGTGGCAGAACCATACAGCTTATGCTGCATTCAATTTGCCCCGCGTTTACGTAACTCGCAACTTCACAAAGTATTCCTATAGCGACTACACTGTGCCTTTGGACTCGCGAGCCTATTCATTAATGTATTAATCCACATCATGGTTTATGCCTTCCCACCTTTCAGAATTTAGTGTTTCATACCATTAATGAACTTGACTAACTTAATTTTAATATTATTTGACGGTCAAGTTGACTAGTTCCGAGCTAAATGGAATGGCCCATGATGTTGTGTTTATGTTAACACAAGACAAATGGAACACAGCATTAGCATTGTGATGTAAAGCAGTGTGTAATAAAGCCACTGCACTGGTGGTTTAGCATCAAGATAAGTTTGATTTAGTGTCACTGTCAGCACAAACCATTCCACTGCCATGAAGGGTGCAGCCAGATGTACACCCCTGGTCCCATCCTGGTCCTGTTGACGTTCTGTCGACTGGACCAGGAGTTGCACTGACCTTCGTTCGGCAGCAGAGCAAGCAGGATGTACATAGTACTGTTGATGACCTCAGTTCATCTCCAGTCTCCATGC
>JAODFY010233299.1:0-10349 GCA_027580055.1 Paracaudina chilensis | reverse complement strand
TATATATTTTATATCGTTGCTTTAATGGCATGCAATTGTTATGAAGTGACGTAAAGTCACAGATATCCGTATAGGTACACTTAAATACAACGATGAGTGAATGCTGCAAACTGGATATATATATTTTATATCGTTGCTTTAATGGCATGCAATTGTTATGAAGTGACGTAAAGTCACAGATATCCGTATAGGTATATAGATAAGTTTGGCAGGTAGCCTAGAATGTCTTACCTAGATGGCTATTAATCATACAAACCTCTGCGGCCAGGGTTCCTCGAAACAAGGCGATTAGTCGATCTTTCATGCAGCTTGAATTGGGGCTCCTGGGAGCTCACCATAAACAAAACTTTTGTATTCGGTGGTCGGAGCCATCAAAGTTATTAGGGGGGGAGATAAGAAGTTTGTGCCGCCAACATTTATGGGTGATAAAAGTGATGTTCTGGTGACGAATCTTGTGTCTGCTTATAGGCCATAGTAATAAAGAAAATTACACACTTTTGGGTGCAAATCTCGTCATCTTATCTTGACACAAATAACTCATGGTTATATTAAACACCTCTGGAAAATAACTCAATTGTTATTTCTGGAAATTCATCAGCAAATCAGATTTTAACAAAATATTTTTCACTTTTGTCCAGAAATTGCCCTTTTTGAGAAAGTCGTGTAGTATATAGTGTGAGCAACCAGATGCTCGTATGCTGCCCTACTGCAGAGAATAATGCAAGAACACCTCTGGAATTGCCTTGCCATTTCTGAAAATGCAGAAAAGTGCAGATTTTGCATTTTTTTACCGTTACCCTGAAATGACAAGAATCTGTAATTTGGTATAATTACTGTGTCATAGCATTATTTTTTTTTTTTTTTTTTTTGCTTCACAAATTTTTAGTTGACCTCATTCTCATCACAATGTGAGGCACTGCAATGCTTGTTTACCATCAGAGGGGCTTTATACTTTATCTTTTAATAATAGATTAACCATTCAGTATTGAAGGGTTCTTTAAATGTCATGAAGATTATAGAAAGTCTTATAGAAGTCTTTCATGCACATTTTAGTCTTCAAAAGGGGGAAGGGGGTGCCATCCGCCTTTCAATAGAGCACTCCCCCCAGAATGCCCCAATTCTACATCAGACATAATCATGATACTTTGGAATTGAAATTTACAAAGCAGCCTCTGGGCACAGGGGAACAATTTTTTGGAGGGTGGTGGCCATGATGTTGCCAGACGATATATAGGGGGCACAGCGACGGGGGTGGGGGCACTGGTCTGCAGAACATATTAGCCAACCTTTCACACACAGGAGCCTGTGCCAGTTCTTTCCCCCAGCCCAGGCCACAATTTATTCTTTACAGTCTGGAAGTTGTTAACCAATTACCAGCGAAATATATTTTAGCATTGGGTTTATCGATCAGGCAAAGCCATTTGCACTGCGGCAAATACGATCTCCAGCTATTATTAAAGTTTTTTCGACCTGTGACATGTAGTAGTACTTCTATAATCATGGGGGCAGAGGGATGGAGGTGAGTTCACTGTCCTGTCCAGCTGCCATGTGTTTGTAATTACCCAGGTAAAAGTGTAGCTTTGTAATCGGTATACCACAGATCCTCTCGACAAAACATTTGCTTAACTGCAATCGAAACCATTATTTTATTTTGTATAAGGTACAGAAATAGATTTACTACACAAATATAATGATGGTGTTTATCTATAACTGGTGTTCTGAGGAAGTACTGACCTGTGATATGATATTACAGAATGATTGTTGAATGCTAGAAATATTGGATGGTGTTTGTCTCTAGCTGGTGTTCTGAGGAAGAAGTTTGGTTGGGTTTACTGACCTGTGATATGATATTACAGAATGATTGTTCAATGCTAGAAATATTTAATGGTGTTTGTAAGCGACTCAAAGAAAACCAGACAAAAGTAATAAATGTTGTCAAGCTTGGTTTGACGATCGAGCTAGAACATGTTCCTACCAAAAAATGTAATTAATTAGGTCGTTCATGTATAAAACAAACAAATGACATCACACAATTTAACATGGCGGGCTTATAATAACTACGTCCAATCTGGTACAGACATTACATTGCTCAAGTTTTCTTATATAATTGAAAGTTTCAGTTAACCTTGAAAACAAAAATAGCACAACTGTTCCAGCAGACCAGGATGTTCAGCAATCACTCTGCACCCAATACAGCATCTGTTACGTTTGTGCACAGCTGTCAAAAATTATTTGAAAAAAAAATTGATAAAAAACAAAAGGCAATTTAATTTGTGTATCAGTTGTGATGTCATGTACAATTAACTTGACTTTACTTTTTAGGAATAATACACTTTTTAACATTTTATATACCTCAGGAATGAAAGATGATATGATCAGGTTGGGGAGATGGGAGTTCATTCGTGACCAAGGGAGTGTCAATTTTACTTCTCGATCACATACACATTTTTCATTTTGAGCTGTGTCGATCATGACCATGACCACTTTTTAAGAATAGTCTTGTTTTACAATAACTGATTTAAAAGTTGCTGCAAGCGTTGATTAATTTTTGCAAAGAAAAGTTTTTAATACAGCAACTGGTACATTTTGTGGAAATCTGCCAAATTGAGTGGACAAACTTTAGCAAATTTCCATCAAAAAATGTTAATTTGATATCATGGTTTGTCTAATTCTTGTATCAAAATATAATTTAATCTTATCAATGGCCTACTATTAACGAGAGGCACAAACCCTCTCCTGCTTATTTCACAGAGGCAAAATCAAATTAGAGCATTTAACTGTCAAGGTCACCTGTATTTGACCTTTCAGTACTGTCTTAACTGGTTAATGAATTGGTCATCTGTAGCTGATTAGTTCTGACATTTCACTCAGGCCAAACGACCAGGGCAGTTAAATTTACTGATTTCTATTACACACATGTGTCGTTAGTGCCCCATATGTGTCACAGCAGCGTTGTATATAACCATACCAAACTTGCATGGTTGTACTAAAGGGTCATAAGATAATAAACTCTTTGATTGTTATCCGGAACAGTTTAAGGCACCACTTTTTATTGGCGATACAGAAAACGAAAAAGAAAATCACAGAGATTGACAGTTCCGATCACAGAAATCTTGGGAAAATGATACGGAAATCACTCAAACCTCCTCGCGCAATCATAATAATTGACTTTTTTAAATATATACCTGCATGAGTTAAATGGAATCACAGGGACCCTCAAAAATAATTGATAAATTTTATCTGAAATAAAAACAATTTTGATGTACTCTTAAATACTACTTCTTCTTTTTGGGGGAAAAAATCAACAACAAAAAATGCAATTGAAAAAAAAAAAAAACGGAAAAACTCTAAAAGAATAAAACAGAATTTACAGTTTACAAAATAATATTGACTTTAATGGATGATTTTGGGGGAGGCTTCCACTCCCTTCCCGTCATGTTAAATTCAAAGGATTCCTGATTGTTAATATGGTTATATTTTATTAAATACCACTCTACAAGTGGCTCTGCACTCTACCTGCCACTAATAAGCCAGTGGTATCTTAAAGCATAGTATGGCATTTAAACAACACTCCACCAGTGGCTTTATAATGGTAGTATGTAATTGTATAAATAGATACATGTCATCAGCCTGCCACTAATAGGCCGGTGGCATCTTTAAAGATTATAGTCAACAGCTTCAAGATCATGATAGCAAGTATGGCCAATATAAACACCACTCTAGCAATTGCCCAAGGGAGTATGGCATCACCTCTCTGTATAGACATGCCATCAACTTGCCACTATTGGGCCAGTGGCATCTTTATAGATTGTGGTCAACAGTTTCAAAATAATGATAACAAGTATGGCCAATATAGACACCACTCTGGCAATGGCTCAATGGTTGTATGACATGCCATCACTTGCCACTAATGGGCCACTAATGGGAGTTTGATGTCCTCTAGTTAAATAACCTCCACTATGGTGCCTGGGCTGGGACCTCCCACAGGAATCATAATGTATCAATGTAGACGATATATGTCAAACTAATGAAGATGTTGATTAAACCCATAACTTAGGATAATTTTATAGATTGAGAAACAGCGGGGTGCACATATCCTCGTGTACGATGGTGGATCTCAATAAGTGGGTGGATGAGTCATCTGACACGGTTATATCATCAGTTCATCCGATTTGGATGTATCCATTTTTCTGGTCCCGACATGGGAAGGCTGCTGCTGCTGTTGCTGGCCACACATTCAGTGGCCCAAGTAAATTTTGCGAGGCCATTTGTTTACATGCTCTAAGATAAGTTCATTAGCAGCACTAACAGCCCATCTGCGAATTATCACAGCTAACGATCTTGCTGCCACGAAGCCACAGCGGGGGGACCATTTCATGCATTCTTGGCATGACTCAGATAGCACTCAAACTCGCTCCAAGTGTCGTCAGCTCGGCGTTCGGTTACCGGGAGGACAGTTTGCTCGACTCTCTGCTAATCTTATAAGCCAAGAAGCAATTAAGGATTGTCAGATACTAAATCAAGTTTCACCATTTTGTCTTGTTTCCACAGGGAGAGGTTTAATTTGAAACAGTGTCTGGAACATCCCTGGTTGAAGGTAAGCCTCATTTTAAACATCTCTTTTTGAAATTTTGTGTCTTTTTTGTTTTTTTCAAAAAAATTCTGTGCTTTAGTCACATGACAACAACTTGATAACTTGAACAATGCCTTGATGCAGTTCCTATTGCTTTTAAACATTAATAACGTTCTAATTAGTGGGCATCATTGGCCAATTGGCCCAGTAATTGGCATCATTGTTGCCAGGTGGAATATTTGTCATTGTTTAATTTTAAGTTGAGTAGGCCCTCTATTTTATATGGTTACTTGACATTATTTCTTTGGGTAATTCCTTGAAGATGCTTTGTACTCTTTCAACGTTTTGGTCTGAAAGCATTTGCATGATGGATTCATACTAAAGGAGTCTATGAAAATAAGCTTAGGCAGCTGGTGTTAGGCTTTATCATGTTTCATTCTTTAAAGACATGAAATAAGCTTAGGCTGGTGTTAGGCTATATCATTTCTCATTCTTTAAAGAAATGAAAATAAACTTAGGCTGGTGTTTGGCTATATCATTTCTCATTCTTTCAAGACATTAAATTAACTTAGGCTGATGTTAGGCTATTTAATTTTTCATTCTTTTTAGGCATGAAAATAAGCTTTGGCTGATGTTAGGCTATATCATATGTATCATTCTTTCAAGACTTGGAAATAAACTAAGCTTGTGTTAGACTATATAATTTTTCATTCTTTAAAGGCATGAAAAGAAGCTTAACTTGGTGTTAGGTTGTATCATTCTTAATTAGGAGCTTGACAACTGGTCATCAGTGGGAAACAGGGATTTTAAGGCTTTTGACACATTTTGATTGCCCTGGCCAAAATAATAAAACATTAGCTAGTCCATCTAATTCGTACACACTATAAAAGTGTAAACGTGCAAGAGAAATTGACTGGTTGTCCAGAAGTCTGGATTTTCCTGTATCTAAGTTAGTATATGTTTTATGTTAAATTGGCAGCTGAGGCTATGCAGTGTTAATGTGACGTCAAGTTCATTTGTTTATAATAGGTCTGCATGCCATCAATTCAAGAGTACTCTTGGTTCTGTATATTATGGGTTTTAAAGTGGTGGCCCAGGGGCCAATTGTGGCCCAGAGTGTGTGTTAAAATGGCCTGCAGAAATGGCCTGTTAAAATGGCATGCAGCCAAAAATCTTAATAAGTAAAACTATTGCAATTGAATACTATATCAGACTTTACTTTATTTTGGGTTAATAGTTAACCTCTTAAATATGCCACATTATGTCAGCTAAAGTCCAGATGAATAAGTTATACATACACCAGAAGCTGCTGTCACCCCAATCATTTTACTAAATATGTCTATGGGGTATCTTCCTACCAAATTTGTTTTTAAGGAGGAGATTTTAATTTTGGGGTTATGGACACCAAGATATTCAATTTTGTTTTCATTCATGGGTAACTCACCATGGGTTAACCCCCCCCCCCTTACATTGTAACTAGAAAAAAAACATAAAACTGATTTTCATAATTGCATGGATCCGCATAAAGTTGAGTTGAAGTAAATTCAAGAAACTGTTGCCATGACGATTTGGGTTGACTCTCTCTCTTCGTCACTGTGCAACATTAAATCATATCCTACCTGCATGGATAATTGCGCCAGGCAAAGTTTGTATCTGCGTTTCCATGGTGTTAATCTGCTCTGGGAGGCTGGTGGCATGGAACCGATTGTGATCTCATTCATGATTAAAGCTAGCTGCTCCACCACAAGCTTTAAGGTTTAGGCAGACATCAGCATCTCCGACTGTTACAGAGATGCAACATTTCTGATTAAAATCAGTTTCGAATGGATGGATATGGAAAAATTTGAATTATTATTATTTTTTTACCCATGGCTATTGGTTCGACACTGTGCTGTATTTTGTTTCGGTTGGTAGGCTTTGCCATCTCCAGACTTCCAATGATTTTCAGACTTTTCTTACTGGATGCGGTGAATCTATGTCTGCTATTATTTTGTCAATTGTGCCACAGAAAAGTGTACAGTTGTTGCGGGGTGCTGGCCCTTGGGGGGAGGGGGTGACAGGATGGAAATGTCCCCTCCCACACTTGAGAATGGTCCCATTGAATTTACATTGTAATTTTTTTATGTGGTAACTGTGCCCTCTCAACCACCAGAAACTTTGGAAAAAGCAATCGGGGCCCTATGATGTAAAAAAACAACTGTCACAGAAACAATCTGAATAATCTGATAAATAATTTACAAACCAAATTAGAACCATATATATATATTTGACATGTTTAATGAATGAATATATTTATTTAATCCTGAATCCTTCTCTAACACGTGCCTTTATTATGCATATCTATTAAATTAAAGGTGGGGATTGTGTAGCAAATTCACATGACTCTCGTGTGTCACACAAAAACCCACAGATTCATCAGTTATGCACAAAAGGGTAACATTTTCTGGTTGTTACAGTTTTTATAGTTGCATTTAAAGTTGACACAGCCTAGAAACCTTCAATGGAAGCGTTTCAATATTTTGCAAAAGAATCTTCATTGAAATCTAATTACCGTTTTGGCCCGGTTTTGGCTACGAGCACACCCACCTTTCATAAATTTTCATATTACATACATATTAAATTGAAGTTTTGTTTTCTATTTTGATAGTTTGATGAGCGTCGGGATCAGGGAGAAGCCAAGATCAGTACAGAGAGGTTGAAGAACTTCAACTCAAGAAGAAAGTGGAGAGTAAGGAAATACATTAATTTTTATTATCGAGGGCTGTGCATGAACGTTCCCTATACCACCTGTCCCCCAAATACAATGATTATTATGCATTGTTGGTGGCCTGGGGGGGTGGGAGGATTCCCAACATTAGATAACCAAGAATGGGTCTTTATCCATGGGGATTTTGTTCCATTGCTAACAGTGGTTGACTGGTCATACTTGTTCCTCAAACTTTCAGAGGCCCGTCAGCAGTGGGTTGTCACACTGGTGGAATTTGTAAATGTGACCATACTGATGGCGGGCCAACAGCAGGAGCTGGCAAATCACCCACCTATGGGCCACCATCCGGCCATCTGCGGTCCAATGGAGGGCCGTCATCGCGCAAACCATGGCTTGCTGCTGTTGTCCTTATCTGAATTGGAATCTTCTGTACATTAACTTCCAAAACTATGGTTCTGAAATAATTTTAAAAAACACATTGAGATATCAGGAATAAATATATTCATGCCTGGCGACTAATTTACAAAAATGTTGAAGAGAATATATGGGAGGATTTGTAGGATGATATGGGACATGAGAAAATTTCTTCCCTTCTCAGAACTGGTCCCAAAACCATTTTTTTCTTTTTTTCAATTAAAAAGTTTTTCACTCCTTGGCATTTTAATTTTAATTCAGTTTAAATTCACTCCTTGGCAGTTTAATTCACTCCTTGGCAGTTTAATTCACTCCTTGGTAGTTTAATAACAGGGTGGTCAATCCATTTTCTTGGTCTGTGCAAATTGTTATGGACATGTTCAATGCCAGATCTTCATTGAGTTTGATCAGCAAACAATAATAACAGCTTTTTGTTTACTTTCCAAAGCTTTTTTTTTTTTGGGGGGGGGGAGGGGGAGGGTAAGCATATGTTGTGTTACTATTGATGCTTGCAGTTTCGGGGAATTTCCCCCCTTAACCCACATGTTGTTGCTATGCAACATCAGCATACAGTAACATCCATCACTCACTGTACAGACTGTGCCACAATAAGCCTGTCTGCACAGATGCTGTTTGTTCTCAAATGTTGTCCCTTGTCTGCCCATGTGGCTTGGCCATGTGCAGATTGAGTAGAATGTATGTAGGTCATTGAATATTCATATGAAATCCCTGCTTCAAGGTGCTGTTATTAACCATAAGCAACAGAGCAAAGAGATTTCTTTGGACTGAAATGGATTTTCCTTTCATTCAGGTGACTGCATGATTCAGAATTGTTAAAGGAATGTTAACATTTAAATATGTACCTCTCAAAAAAGAAGCAGATTTTTTTCCAAAGGATTAAAATGACAAGTAACGTAAACAAAAATGAATTAATTTTGTAAACAAATATTTGCAGCACAACTAGGATTTGGTTTACATGTATGATTAAAATGTATGTATTATGTTCATGTCAGTTTACCAAAATGTTTTGTTTATTGAACCTGTCAGTGATAACATTTTCCTCCACTTTTTTCAAAAGTTTTTTTTTCTCTATTTCGATATTAAATAAACGCTTTGGGCTCTTCCTCCAAAATGAATTTTATGACTCTATTTGGTTGGTATGCAGATTAAAGAAATTAAAGAGCCCTATATATCTCTGGTGGTCCTGAAGGGTAACAAGAACATGCCACAAATTAAGCGTGAACCTGGTGGTCCTGCAGATTACCAAATTTCGGCTAGAATACACTCGTACATACGTACATTTAGGTATTTAATTCCATCTCTTGATTTATTTTCACAGAACTTTATTTCAGTCATATAAAAATACATGTTACATTTAACTTTGAACAGGTAAATGAAAGACTGGGGAGATTCCAAAGAAAGTTTTTAAGGAAAGAACTTGTGAGGTGGAATCCCCTTCCATACAAATAGAAGTTATCATGAACAATTTTACACTGAAGAAGATGAGACATGTATTACCATACAAAATGGCCTAGTCCCCAAACCCCTCTGCCAATACCCCCACCCACCTCAATCCCACCGATTATCGTACGTTAAATGTTACAAAACTATAAACCCGACAAGCTGCAGCGATTACGATATATCACGATGGTTGAATGTCTAATATTGAGCAGTTCAGAACACTTCACGAAAAGAGCATTCCAAAATTTTGGGATGAGGAAAATTGGAATTAAGATTTGCATATTAAAGGTGCAGACAGACATACATACCTTATAATCAGCAGACCTATTTTGAAACACCTAGTTGATAAATATCATTATTGTCATGGCAACCTAGTTGCCATGATGACAGCCTTTGAAACTTCCGAACATAACATAGCAACAAAGAAGTCGACCGGAATTAGTGTGCAGATTTCAAACATATTCGCAGCGAGAGTTGTTTACGGTGGCGCTGCACATGCAGACCCTACAAAATAGAAACATATTAACAGCTAGCGTGCACATGCAAGAATTGTTATACTTCTTTCGAGGGAGTGTCATAAATCCTTACATTACAGAGGTTCATACAAGGAAGAAGAATTGCCTCTCCATCACGAGGAAATTGGGTCCAAGATAAATCACATGACCTATTTCTTTTTATCAATTTACAGGTGCTTAATCTAGATTATTAATTTTAAAAACATGTGCATGACATGTGGCTTGTATATACATATGTAGACAATCGGACTGCCAGCAGATGAAGCTGTTATTTTTGGGGGTCCTCCCCCGGGCCTCCCACAATTTACATTCCGGATCGGGTGCTTAGTTACGACCTTTTTTTTCGCTGTACTATATCCAACCTTCTTGAAGATTCATATTTCTTGCTACTGTTACATATCTAGGGTAATTAAACCTCTTAAAGGGCTTCCAACCTAGATGTTTCGACGATGCTCAATTCGCCATCTGGAAAAGGAATTATTTTTTGTAATATAATGACTGAAATGAGATGAGAAAGGGAACTGGGTGATATTTATTTTAGAGGGTTTATCGCGCAGCGTACAGAAAATTTTAGCAAAAATGGGCCTCCTAGAATGCTGGAAATGGGGATCAGGGGATTCAAGACCAATGATATTTTTTCGCACATGTATTTTATTATTTTTTTCAATGATATTTTTTC
>JAODFY010233298.1:0-16972 GCA_027580055.1 Paracaudina chilensis | reverse complement strand
CCCCCCCCCCACCCCAATGAAATTTGTGATTAGTCAAAGCCCCATACATAACAGCTAATGAGCTGACCAGTTAACAGATTTCTAGCCTACTTTGGGCCCCATACATAACAGCAAGTGAACTGAACAGTAACAGATTTCTAGCCTACCTGTGGCTTGTATGGAAGTTTCAATCTGTGCTAGAATTTGTTTTAATCTTCTTCCCCCCAATTTTTTTCCCCTGTTCTCTTTCAGGTCTCGGTCCTTGTGATGTGTCACACCCGTGAGCTGGCTTTCCAGATCGCCAAGGAATACGAGCGGTTCAGCAAGTACCTGAACAACATCAAAGTGGGAGTGTTCTTTGGCGGCCTGAACATCAAGAAGGACGAGGAGACCATCAAGACGAATTGCCCCCACATCGTCGTGGGCACCCCCGGTAGGCTGCTGGCCCTCGGCAGGCAGAAGATCTTGAACCTGAAACACATCAAACATTTCATCCTGGATGAATGCGACAAGATGTTGGATCAACTCGGTTAGTTGCATTACGGTTCACATTTTATATTCTTTGGTCGAAAAAAAAATACCCAGTGAAATGAATAATAGATGATGAAATACATAGCCAAAATTAAAATAAGTTTTTCATGATCCTGTGGTGTCTGTGGTACTTGGTGGAAGATCTTCCAACAACCCTGAAATATAAGGTTGCATTGCCTGACAGAATAATTAGTCTTAATTATTAATCTTTCTTCGGTCACCTATCGTATTATGACTTTTTAATCGTCTTTGTTCTTCTCCGCAGACATGAGGCGTGATGTACAGGAGATCTTCCGCATGACCCCACACGAGAAGCAAGTTATGATGTTCAGTGCCACACTCAGCAAAGAAATTCGACCAGTCTGCAAGAAGTTCATGCAAGATGTAATTCACCCATCACCTTCTTTTTATGCTTTTTCTTTACCATTGGCTTACGCAGGCTGACAACTCATCTCTATAGCGTGTTGCCCAGAGAGAAGGAAGGCTGTGGTGTAGGGGTCTGCATCAGTCTGAAGGCGCTCTTGCCCCAGTCAACAAATCAGTTGAAACCAGAGGCTTCTGTGACCCCCAGCTGGTAGGGTTAAGCAAGTCTGTGTGGTGGTCTTGTGATGCTATCATCCCAGAGAGGCTGAGAGAAGGGGAGACATGGCAGCGTAGAGGCACATAGGTTAAGCATTGACTCGCCCTTTGAAATCTGTAGTGTTAATCGACTTTCGGCTTGTCATAATCGTCATCACTGGAATTTGCAACATAGAAATGAGTCTTGATATTCGAGTGGTTGAACAATGCTCCTCAGAAAGTGTTGGTTAATCAAGTCCTGGTTATTTTAGAGGAAACGAGATGGTTAATGCAGAGAGGGTTAAGTTAGGCTCAGCACTCTGCCTGCATTCATAATAATTTAGGATATTATTGCAATAAATTCCATCATGTTGGGCTTATAAAGTTTCTGTGAATTGCGGCGCTCTACTGGCCATCTCAGTAGGGCTCGCTTCACTTGGGGTTTCTGTTTGCTTGGAGGAGTCGTTAATCTGCCACCATCTGGATGTGGGCTCATTGTTCTATGTAGTAGCTGATATGCTTCATTAATCTTGACTGGTGCTTATGCAGGCTATCATGTGCAACAGATAAGATAGTTGGTCTTTTCATTGATTTATGGTGCTTTTCTGACCTTCACAGAAAGGTACTGGTTCTATTAATTAGTGTCGTCTTGCTTGATTCCTATCCGTCTGCCCGGGTATGGAGTTTGCTCTACTGGCCATCTCAGTAGGGCTTACATCCGGAGCAGATTTAATGCCACTTTGGTTTCTGTTTGCTTGGAGGATTGTAACTTCACAGAAAAGGTACTTCTCCTTTGAATTAGTGTCGTCTATATTCCTAGCCGTCTCTCTTGGTATCAAGTTTGTGGTGTTGGCTTATTGCGCTACTGACCTTTACAGTAGTGCATGGTGGTATTTTGTTTTATGAATGGATATTTTTCCCCTCGTGATGTGGATTAGAAACTTTGGTCTCTTCTCTTTTGTTTGGATACAATTAATTCAGGGAGTAATGACTTATTGAATCAATGACTTAAGGTTAGATTCCTTTATCCACATTTATCTTTGGTATAATGCTCTCAAGCAGGACAATTATCTTTTGAAGTAGATAAAAAAAAAAACTTATTTTGAATCTTGTTTGCAGAGGAGATAATTTGTTTCTGTTCGCTTTTACTGGCCTTTAACAGTAGAGTGAAGTTGGCTGTCTGCAAAAAGTTGGGTTTCCAAAAAGTACATTTTGATATTTCATTGATTAGTGCAAGGAGAATTTATGATCAATGTCCTACTGGCCATCTTAGTAGAGCATTTTGGTCTTAAAATGCAGGAGTTGTACTAAATTTGCATATCAGTTTATTAATTTTGTCTACTTTGCTGGCACGTTTGCCTTGTTGTATTTAACTGGTCTCCACAAAGCTTTTATCTGTGATAGTCTTCTTGGCGTTCCATGTCTATTCCTTGTGCCAAAGCCTGTCATGTCTTGACCCGACAGTGACGGCCATCTGCGAGAGTAGGAGGAAGAGGAGCGGAGAGAAGGGATGAGGATAACTGGAAGGAGTCTCATCATGGATGAAACGCCCGGTAGTGATTCCCAACACATCGGTGTACACAACCAGTGATTCCATACACATACGAAATAACGCAACACACAACATCCATATTCCAATCACACAATACCCAAAATAAAGTTTTTAATCAGCAACTTTGAAAAATCCAAAAGATGTACATACTCCATGATACTCCAAAGAGCAGGTTGTGTTCAGTACACTCTTTATGACAACATTTGCTAAGATTTGGTGTGACATGAATTTGCACATACATACAAATCAAACCATACTGGTAGTCTCTGGTATCATGCCCCGTACCATACCGTCGGCCTACAGTAACCTCCATCCTCTGTGCCTCATTCCTCGAGCTAGCTGTACATCACTCCTCGAGCTAGCTGTACATCACTCCTCGAGCAAGCAGCAGCACCTGCCTTGAATCTTGCCGAGCCCTCGCAAAACCAACCGACAATCAATGGTGACCTCGACCTGGTGACTGTGTGGTGATCACTATCAGTGGGAAGTTTGGAGAGATGACATGGCCCACCCCAATCTCTGATAAGTGTTCTCTGGATGTGTTGTGGATGCAGAGTTTGCCGACTGACCCTGAAGAATCCTGATGAAGTATTTGTTGATTTTTTTTGGTCATAACTTATTAAAATACCATATAATCACCATCTTTTGCTCACCCCCCATATCCAAAAAGGTTGGATCTTCCTAGAATGTTTTAGGACAAAGTATACGTGTGTTGTTAAAAAAAGTGAAATATATTAGGGAAGTAGGATGCATCTTGTTATCCCCAAGAATGAAATGGAATTCTAACTTGTGTGGATTAAAAAAAATCACAAATAAAAAAATATTGCCCAAGGGTTTTTTCATGGGTCAACTATCAATAGTTTTCTGCCAGCCTCAGCCCTAACCCAAAATCAACCTTCACAAAAATTGAAGTTTATGAGCAAGTGGGAGAGGGTTCTTTACACCTGGACTCAAACTTGACCAAGGTTTGTCAGATGTGCTGTTGAGATACTATCACTTGAAATTTTCAGAAAATTATGTGATATTCTTCTTGCAAATGAAGGCTAAAGCTACCTGAATTGGCATATTTCTCTCTCATTGGCCATTTTCAAAACACTTGTGTATTATTTAGTGAAAATTACCGGCTGAACACATTTGGCAAAAATAGTCAGTCAGTCGAACATGGCACACATTGGACTGAACGGTGATTCAATTACCTCACTAAGAAAGGTCGTAGGGGTTTAAACTAGCGCCTAACCGCTAATCTGATCAGATCGGATTGGGCCGATGTTTTGCGATATCGGCAAAACATCGGATCGGCAAATTTGGTAATTGTGTTAACTGATATTTACCGATGTTGAAATTGAATTTTTTACTGTCCAAAAAAAGTTTGTTCTGTATGAAAAAGGGTTGTGAAGTTGCAAAACATACATATCTGTCATAAAAATGTAGTAATAAATTGTAGTCTGTCATTGTAACTTTGAAAGAACTAAGAAATGTTAAATTTAATTTCACCATAAATTGTCACAAAAATGCTGCTCCCACTCCAGTGCGACATTGCGCTCACAGCCCTTATATCTGCATTTAATGTTTCAATATTTAAAACTTTCAATTTTTCACTTTCAATGTATTTTCACCTTTGTCGATTTTGTGTGGAATGAATGAGTGCTGGTGTGTTATGGTTAAGTGGAAAGAGATGGTTGATGTTTCAAATTTGTTGTTGCTTATCAACATGAAACCCTCTCTACATCAAATCATGAGTATAACATATAGGGGGGACTGGGGTAGGGTGGGGTAGGAGGGGTGGAGATTTCCCACATTTTTTTTCAATAAAGGCAAACAGCTTCCACCAATCACAAATTTCATGGAGACATTCACGACAGTCTGTCGTTCACTTTCGGTCCAGAATTGTATACTTTAAAGGTTTTGTCAGACTTTCAATCTCGGTATATGGAGCGTGTTGTAATCATTCCATCCATAGTTTGTTGTTTAAAACGACCACTCTATACATTTTCCCGTCCTCAGGATTTGAACTTGGAAAAATATTCTTTTCTGGATTTGTTAGGCTACTAATTATATGCAGGAGATTTATGCTAATTGTATGTTAATTTTCTCTAAATAATACAGGAGCATTTTGCAAACAGTAAATTAGATATAAACAGGTTTATGTCATACCAGAAACAATTTTAGGTAAAATAATTTGACTCGTGTTTAGTCCAAAATTAGTTCCCCCAAAAAGAAATGTTCCCTTGAAAAAAAAGAAAAAAGGTACATATTGAAGGTTGCTGATAGAACTAAAAGTACATAGTAGTTATGGATTATCCAAATTTGGCATATTCAATGCAAATCATGCTTCAGCAGGTTGTTGGTAGAGGTTTTTTGTTGGGGATTGGGGCAGGGGGTTGTAGAATGATTGTAAACAACATTGTGGCACATTGTGGAACTGGTTGAATGAGGTGTAGCTATTTGTCAGAGCGAGAACTTGTCTTGGATGGTGATTGGTACGCGTGTCTGTAATGTTTGTTGTTAATATCATGTCTGGGATCTTCCCCACCCCTTGCCTTCTCTTGCTCAGCCGATGGAAGTCTACGTCGATGACGAGACGAAGCTCACCCTGCACGGCCTCCAGCAATACTACGTTAAACTGAAGGACTCTGAGAAAAACAGGAAGCTCTTTGATCTCTTGGATGTGCTGGAATTCAATCAGGTATTGTAAGATTTTTAATGTCATATCTGCCATCTGGAGGAAGCCAGCATCGCTGAATCTTAACATCTCATTCCAGGGAATTCCAGGTGATGGAATGGTACCATCCTCCCCCCCCTCACATTATTAAAGTATATGTTTTTACCCTGCCTTTAAAAAAAATAATGTGTTACAAATTCACAGACGGATTCCCAATTTTTTATGAATTTTACAACCCCTACCCATGAACTTTTATTTGCCAAAACATTAACAAATGAGCATGTTTTAGGGGGTGGCTGGTATCATAACAAATGTCCAGTGCACATGATTTCCTGTGGCTCTGAACAAGTTGTTCCCACAAGTACCCTAAAAGTTTCTGTGAGTGAAAAACATGGGATCCATGGTTAGTGTGTTTGAACCTGGACTTTAGATTGTCACACATATTAACAAATGAACAGTCAATTTTAGCAGTTTCCAGAATGTTTTCCCAATGACGACACAAAAATAAATACTACTTTTAGCCTTGTAAAGAATTCTTTCCATGAAAAGCATGGGATCCATGGTTAGTGTCTGTACACAGGGTGATGTTGGCTTTGGTACCAAATAAAACATGCAGTCCACAATTTTCTTTGTGTCATGTAACTAATGATGCTAGCTATTTGGCTTTCTCCAAGTAACCTAAAAAGTCCCCCAGGATTTT
This sequence comes from Paracaudina chilensis, assembly GCA_027580055.1. NCBI lineage: Eukaryota > Metazoa > Echinodermata > Holothuroidea > Molpadida > Caudinidae > Paracaudina > Paracaudina chilensis. The sequence goes on along the minus strand of JAODFY010233298.1, from coordinate 10,990 downwards.
TTCCTTGTATTTATTGAATTTCACTCTCCTCATTTCGCAGGTTGTGGTCTTTGTGAAGAGTGTTGTGAGGTGTACCGCCCTCGCTAACCTCATGATCGAGCAAAACTTTCCCGCAATCGCCATCCATAGAGGGATGAAGCAAGAAGAGCGGTATGAATGCCTTCCTCTTTCCTCTTTGGATAACATCAATAAATAATGGCTAACATCAATAAATAATGGCTAACATCAATAAATAATGGCTAACAAAGTACCTGAATTTATATTGATTGTGTGTTTAAAATTGGAAACCAGTTTAATACAAAAGATTATTTTACCGAAGAATGTACTGGCAATTCAGATTATGGTTATTGATATGCATAGTATGACTGCACTGAGATTAAACACTGAAAATCTTGAACCAACATATATGAGACTTATATATGTTGGTGATGATATAATATTGAAAGAAGTCTAGTTTATCCCCCCATGTCGACTTCTCTCCATATGGTCTCATCTTGACAAATAGACTTCCTTTATATAGGATGTTATTGTGGTGAGAATGGTGAAATAATTTATCTCCAGTAGGATGTTGACATGATGAGATAATTTATCTCATTTGGCGCGATGATTATGATATCTCATTTTGCACTCTGAGAGCTCCATAGACATCTACATTAATGTTTGATCTCTAAGGTGTCTCGGTGTTGACATGATTTGTGATGATGTGCAGGGCTCAGAAAAGCTGTGCTGATCCTTATATTTTGTCATTACGTTCCTGAATGTAACTTGTCAGGCCCCTGATGTTTTGCAATTTGCTTCAGTTTCAATTTTATGCTTAAAGGTGGGGTTGCAAGTAGCAAAACCTACCAAAAAGTCAGATTTTTAAGTGGATCAGTTGTGAACACTTTTGAAACTATGAATGAACACATCCTTGTTGTAGTAACTTCAATCTGTGAGTTCTTGGTGTCACCTGAAACTCATGTGAATTCACTACTTGCAACCCCACCTTTAACTTTAAAAATACTACCAATAAAAAATTTAAAAAAATCCAAATTATTTGAATACCAGAAAATAAAAATAGACAGGTTAGTTAAAATTGTTTCACTTGTCTAAAACTTTGAACATATTTTAAGGTATAATTTCCATTACCCTTTATTGTAGGTTGGCAAAGTACACACAGTTCAAGAATTTCCAGAAGAGGATCCTGGTAGCCACGAATCTCTTTGGGCGCGGTATGGACATTGAACGGGTCAACATCGTCTTCAACTATGACATGCCCGAGAGCTCTGATACCTACCTCCACAGGGTGAGTTTTAAGCTCTTTTTCATTGTTCAAAGTAAAGATATAATTCATTACAGAAGGACATTTCTACTTTTGCTTCGATTTGATGACAAACACTTTTAGAAAACCTTGAACTGGAGGTTCATGATAAAACCAGGTCTGTAGCCTATGTGTGTTTTGATCAACTCCCTTGATTTGAAAATTTAAATCGTGATAGCATGAAGGGAAACATGGATGCATCTCGTACTTGGTATATAAGTAACTCATAGTGTGTAGATGAAAGTTTACAATAGGTCACAGATTATTTTGAGGTCATCAGAGGTCAAATACCAAAAACCTAATCAAGCTCAGTGGAGGAAAAATGAATCTTGTGTGTGGCATTAATGTTCCCTCATATTGAGTAGGTGTGTACCTTATTTGAGATCCACACTGTTAAATAATGCCCCCCAAAAATCAATTTTACTCCATGGGGGAAAACGTGGAAATACCACACGATTTTAATTTCCAACAATATTGTGCTATATAAATCCCACTCTGTTTGATCAATTTTAAAATGTTTGCAAAATGCACAATTTATTAGACCTAATAAAGGAATAAACCATTTATTCAAATTTACCAGAGGCTGGATCTAAACTATGACTAACGTCAAATTTTTCATCAACTTCATATTGCCAATGATCTTGTCTTCCAAGGTCGCAAGGGCTGGTCGATTCGGTACCAAGGGTCTGGCCATCACGTTTGTCGCAGACGAAGAAGATGCTAAGATCCTGAACGAGGTCCAGGACAGGTTTGACGTGAACATTGGTGAACTCCCAGAAGAGATTGACATCACGTCATACAGTAAGTGGCTGCTGCTGCTTCTTACGTCACCTGTTGCAATATATAAAGGGGACTATCCTCTCGTTTGCCTCACTGCTGACTGACAACTCTTGCTTTAATTTAAATAGAACGTTAAAGTTCAGTTTTCTATGAAATAACTTCATTACCTGAGTGAATGCACTGATAAGTTAAAAAAATAAAATGTAGCATTCATATTTCTTCATATGTTATCTCAACAATGACATGTTCAATCAATGTCAGGTAGATGCCCCATGATAAGTAGAATTGCCCCATTGTTTTTGTTGTCCTTGGTATGGTGATGTTAGAGGATGGGAGGGGTACATTGCCACATGACAATGAAATTTCATTCAAAATGTCATGCTAAATGCTAAATAGCTTAAAAATAGCTTGTAAACATGAAATCTAAGAAATTACTGTCATGTTGAACTGGTAGATGTCCTGTGATGAATGTGTCAGGATAGTTTTAGTGACCATGGCTTCAATTTTAATGACTGGGAATTTTCATATCTTCATAATCTTCATTCTTGGTGCAGTTTTGTCAGTCAACGAGTACCATTTTCATATTACATTGAAATTTCTAACCAAAGTTGAAAAAAATCTCACCAGTAGCATTGGAACCACTAAACATTTTGAATTTTCTAGTTTGTTTGAGAAGTTGATTTGGAAATTTCATGGGACCATGTTCCTGCAGCACTTTGCTTTGACTTTACCTCCACCTTTAGAATTCCAGCAATTGTTTTGTTTTGTGTAGGATTAAATTGGGTTAGTCCGGAGATGATATATTTTTGATAAGTAGCCAATTCTGTCAGATGTAGATAACCCATGCGTGAACATGTCTCAAGATACTTGATGTATTGGACATGGTGCTATGTGATTCTCTTGTCATATATTCATGTCAGATGAATATTCATGATGAATATTTGGACAAATATTCATGTCAGATATTCAGTAAATCATGCTGTGTCAGATCCGGGAAATCACATTTAACCTTGTGAAGAGCATTATAACCAATGGTATGCATACCTCCAACCTGGCGGTTGTCTCTTGGAGAATTTTTTTGTTGTTTAAATCGTCTATGAGACATTGGAAATGATAAACACAGCCCCCCTCCCCCCACCCCCAAAGAAAATGGTTCATTTTATTTAAATGAACTTATTATGACCTCATGGAATCTAAACATTTTTCCCCCTCTTTCTGTGCCACAGTTGAACAAGTTTAATGACTGAATGCTGCAAGATTGTACATACCGATGTGAGGAGGAGGAAAGCCATACAGACACAGCAAGCTGTATATTTGGCAGTCATCATCACAAAACAAGCCTTGATTGAGACTTGATGCTTGAAACCAGACTGTTTAATCCAATCATGCAAGATGGATCAGCTCGGTCCTTGGTGTTGGGAAGAAGAAAGGGTAATGGTTTAGATGGGGGGTAATTTGTAATAATCTTGTACTAAAGACTTATTTTTTGGAGTGGCCCAGCCAGCCTAGACGATGAAGGCTACTGTACATTGTGTTCGTTCCTCTCTCTAGGATACTTAAATAATTCAACATAATAGTGATAGGCCAAAGCTGTCACAAAAATGATAAAACATTTTGCAGATTTTGGCAGTTGTGCATTTCAATTGACTCATAGAATTATATAAATCTATGCAAATAGCATTACTTTGTGTAATCATATCATTGCTGTTTTAAGAGCATTGCTATTGGGATATTCTAAGACATTTTCCAATAATACACATCCCATCATGCAACAAGATCACTTGTGAAAAAAAAAAAAAAACGAGCCTGTGAAACGATTCCCAAGCAAGTTGTTCAGCCAATTTTCATATCTAACTTTGCATGGTGTAACTTTGCATGGATCTACTAAGTCCCCATTCAGTTGATTTAGTGTTACCGGTTGCTGTACCTTCTTACACTGGGTCAACTACATGATCCACACAAGCACGTGCCCGTTATGCTTACCTGCTGTAAAAGTCAATATTTATTATTTACTTGCTAAATTCCACACCGAGATTTCAAAAATTGATTCGAATAGAACCACAAAATATTGGAAGGAATAATTTATGCAGAATTCCTGCATTGACCAATTCTAATGATTCGAAATGAGCTTTTTGGTAGCATGTCTTAGTGCTGAAGTGACCTGGTTGACAAGATAGCCTTAAATTAGTGTTGCCAAAAGGCTAATATCAATATCAGTCAAATCTATGCCATAATAAAGAATTTGACCAAGATTTGCGCAGTCCTTAAGAAGTTTACAATCTAAAAATGTTTAAATTGATTTTTATCAGACAAATAACATACAACTTCGTTCATGTTCTAGTCAAATTCGATTTTACAGAAGAAAGTTGTGAAGTAATTGACCTTAAAAGATTGATTTTGTGTACAACTATTGGAGGCATCTGGCAAAAAGCATCATAGCAGCAGACATACAATGACCATAATTTGAGAAAGTCGTGAACTCATAAAATGTTCTTTCAAAACCAATAAATTTACCTTGGTTCTCTGCAAAGTTCTTGATTATAAACTGACATAACATTTATTTTCGTTTGAAAACATTTGTTACAAGTAAGGCCATAGAAATAATTGAATGAGGTAATTTTAACTGCAAGTAGGCCATGTTTCTTTCAGAGAAACATTAACGGTGCAATTTTTTGATATATCTCTGCTATGTCTCAGTATAGGGAGTAATCAACGACCGGCCATAGACATAGGACCTATGTCTAGGATCTACTGTGCAGGCTATTAGTGCATTGTGTGTTCACTACGAGTGCATCTAGGCCCATACACTTACACAGAGACCAAAAAAAAGGCCTTCCATAACTTTGACACTTTTTGCTGAACCTGATATGTAAAAAGCCAGTCCGAAACAGTACTTACCAAACTAAGCACAAGAAAGCATCATTGTGCAAAGTTTGGTAAGTATTGTAATTTTGAGGCTTTTGTAATATGTGAAAGTACAGAAGTGGTCAGCTGCTTAGTCAGCCAAACTCATCTGAGCATCTCTCTCTCTGTTATGGATGTTCCTTTGCAGATGTGGATTGTTGATGAGGAATTTATTGTTACATAAGAGCAACTGCCTGCTATTTGTTATGATACATTATATCTACATTGATTTCAAATCACAGTTGTTAATTTATGTACATGTCAGTTTTATGGGCATTTCTCTCAGCGTTGTAGTAAATTTCATCACATTTTATCGGTTTTTAATTTTTGAGAACGTCGATGCTTGCTTGGAAGACATAACGAATCGCATAATTATATATAGCTATTGTAATATAAGACGTAACACAAGGATAGCTGTAAAATCTAAGTCATGTTTTGTTTTTTTGTCATTGTAAAAACTATCAATTCGGTCATATTAAAACTATTGTGCACATTTATGACAACACTCAGTGCAAGGTTTTTGTTAAGTATCCAAAAAAACATACAGGTCTCCAATCTGTTTGCCTGTCCTGGTAAAAAAGACAAACTGGATTGAAGTGAAAGTAATGCTCATGACAGTTTACAGAAAACCGTCATCCCAGGTTTAAATTGCTTGATTACTTCCCTTTTTGTTTGGATGTTTTACATGATAGCATGGCTTGACAAGGTTCCAACATATCTTCTATATTTCTTGGGTTAGCCTGGGTTATTTAAACCAGTCCCTGTGCCAGTTCTATGGGGAAAGGTGTAACATAATCACCCAGTGCGCACCCTATTTGACCAAGTTTTGGTACGATTGGTGTGGCTAAAGTGCTTGATTGAGGTAGTTTGAAAATTCTCACATTTTGATACTGGTATAGTTCCAAAAATCTTTTGGAACATATATTCGTTTAAACTTGTTAACGTTCTTTAGAAGCAGTTAAAAGATTCATGTTAATAACCCATTAATCAATTCATGTGTGTGCATAATAAATTAAACCCTAAACTAGTATTTGGCTTGATGCACTCGCTCGTGTGGATTTTCCTAAATCCTGACCGTTAAAAGTAAGCCGGCCATCATATGAACACATACAAAAATTTATATAGTCTTGTGAGTGTTCTTAGCAGTTCTAAAACCATAGTGGAGTAGGCCTTGTGATACAGTTTCCATTCTATATTTATGAGAAGTATATTATTTTTTGTACTGTCTGTCATAATGTTAATATTAAATTTCTTCATCTATAAACCTGTAATGGGATTTTATGTTTCCCCGTTGTACCAAAGTCGCTACAAGATATCCTGCCATGTTCAGTCTGGTTGCCTTAAACAACAACACTGTATTATATATGGTTATGTGTTACAATCTGGATATTTGCTATGCTACATGCCCACCAACTGCATTAACTTAATGTGCAATGCGCACAAGAGTTCGCCCCCCAAAAAACCACACATGTTTAGGATACAGCCCACCCAATTCGCTTCCAGACACAGACACCCTTGTGCTGCCAGTGCACTACATTGCACTCATTGTGCTTTAGACCTGTACAATGCTTGGGGTGCATTGCTAACGTCATCTAACACAGCATGACGAGCTATTTTTTAGCTGCATCAGATTTCAAGTCTAGTGCATCGGATCACAAAGATATTTAGCAAGCTAAATATGTGCAAGCTTTTTGCAAAATCGCTTGCCCACTGCTGCCCTGCTTTTGGTTTCACAAGCTTGGCAGAAGCAGTTCACAAGATAATTGGTGTGCAAAATGCATGAATATTCAGAGATGCATGAATTTTCAGTAAAGCAGTCCATCATCTTTGTTCAGTCTTTTAATGAGGGATGGACAACAATTAATGATCACCCACTGCCCAAGTATGTTAAAGAATCTGCCAGAATCGATGAAGTTCTAGCAAACACATCTGTAAAACCAATAACTGTAAATAGTGTTATGATATTGGTTCTTGATTTCAGTGTGATACATTTTTAGCATCTTAATTTGAATCACTGTCTATTCTTTAGGCCAAGAAAGTTTGTTTTCCTCATAAATCTTATTTTCAAAAACATTGTTGAAAGTTTTGTATCATTCCTCTTTGAATTTTTTGAATAAAATGTGAAATAAAAACTCATCCTCTCATGTGAAATCTCATCCTTTTCCTTTTCATGTATTTCTAAAATATTTCTTTTGATCAATTAAAAACACCATTGTATGGTCTTCAACTCACATAGAAGCTACTGCACAATGGCAGAGTAATCCATGAATCAAGTTGGCATGTACAAATCTCTGGTGTGATAGCTTGTTCATTAACAATATCACAAAAACGATGTGTTGGATCAATGTTACAGGTAGATGCCCCATGATGAGTAGATGTGCCCTATTGATTTTTGTTCATGACTAATATTAATGAGAGGGTGGGGAGTAAAATTCTTCAAATGTCAAATCTTCACGATCCAAGTTGAGTGGTTCATGGTCACATGCCAAAATTTAATTTGATTAATATTCATGAGTTGACAGGGCCTTGTGGTGATGTTGAGATGATTAATATTCATGAGTGCAACTATATGTCTAATCAGCTTGGTACAGTATTGACATTTGCCATTAAGGCGGGAGCAGGGGGCTCTGTGGTCAAATTAACTCACAGAAAATGCAGAAGAAAGATTGGGTTACCTACCAAACACTCAATATTGCATCATTTTCAGAATTTTTCATGTTAAAACATGAAATTTGCATATTAATAAGGCTCGTTTGCATAATAAATTAGGTTACTTTGGACATTAATATCTTCTGATTGACAAAAGCAATTGAGTCATGCAAGGTATCAAACTAAAGCTTATTAGGAGATATATGGACAAATAAAGTGTATAAATAAGTTCATCAACTGGTGTAATTAAGTGATTTTTCATAACAAGAAACAATAATGCTACAAAATTAGTTTTAAGTCCATAACACCTGGCATCGTGTTATTGTGTAGCAAAAATGGAGGACATGCAAGCTTATTTGGCTGAGTTGTGTAGTTCCCAATACAGAAAATACCAGTTTGGAGAAAAATGCGATTAAAGTGTGACGCATATACAGACGCATATATGGAATATGTTTCTTTTGAGACGAAAAATTATCAGAACAGCTGAAGTATGATGCTAAAACTTGCATAAATACTGTAAAATATCTCATAACTCATATATGAATGGAAATCTGAAAATTTCGTCGACCCTTAAAGGGGCTTTCTGAAAAATAATAAAAAATTGAAAAATTCAATATTTTCACACCAGAGGTCAATATCTTTGCAACTATGTATGATCTGTCACCTTCGTATGGCGATGTTGATGAATAATATTCATGAGTGCAACTATATGTCTGATCAGGTTGGTACAGTATTGACGCTTGTCATTAATTAAGTGCAATTCATATTACAATGAAATTTCTAACACATCCATGGCATCGGAACCACTGACCCTTTTGGTTTTCTGGTTCACCACCCTTTTGATTCCAATGCCGAGGGGCTGGCACCCGAACATTTGCACAAGGGCGTCAATAGCTTCTCAAAAGTGTGGGGGTGGGGGAATTTCCATGAAGAATGAGGAAGTTAGTGATCGCCGTCCTTGGGGAGGGTTCAAGGGGTATCCCCTTTGGACAATTTTTGTATTGTGATATGGGTGCTGAGATGCAAAATGGTGCACTGTAGGGACCAATTTTGAGGTCCCTAATCCTGTAACTTTTTTTTTTCATTTTAAAATTGCACCTAACTTTTTACGGTTCAAATGCCTGCAATTTCAGATATTAATTATTAAAGAAAATGGCTGTCATTGAATGAGCCATCGTAAGCTACAAAAACAGCAAAAATATGCCTATTAATATTAGCAGGACAAATTATGGGTCCCCCTGCCCCCGCCTGTTAACCCCCTTTTTTTTGTAGTCAAATTGGCATGTGTTGTGTTTGACATTTGAGCTAGTCGGATTGTTATCATGCTTGGTATATATGCTGGCCATAATGAAAACATGTTCCCTTTGTTTTTGGTGACTATGCCATGCATATTAATCAAGGGATGGGGATTAAAGTAAAATCCTTAAAATGTCAATATCTTCGCAAAGTTTTGTCTTGGTATGGTGTTGATGAGTGTACCACTCACGTCGCATGTCAATTTAATTTTGATTAATATTACTGAGTGGGCGGGGCTTAATGCTAAATAACACAAAATAGCTTGTAAACATGAAAGAGAAAAATTCTTAAAATGTCAATATCTTTGAAACCGTCACCCATACTTGATAGTTGATACAGTTATGTTAGATGGTGAGAGGTACATTCGACATGACAACGCAATCTCATTAATATTCATGAGTGAGTGGGCCTCAATGCTAAATCATTCAACATAGCTTGTACCACAAAATCTTAAACTATATATCGAATTAGTGCCATATTACACTGCTAGATGCTCCCACGATTAGTAGACGTTTTTATATTGTTTTTGTTGTTCATGACATGAATATTAATGAGTGGTAGGGGTTTTCAATTAAATTCTTAAATGTTCTTCTTCTTAAAATCTTCTAAACCTTATGTCTGACCAACTTCATACTTGGTATGATTGTGTTAGATGATGAGAGAAATATTTGGCATGGCAATAAAATCTCACCTCATTAATATTCATAAATGGGCGAGGCTTAATGCTCAATCGATCAAAATAGCTTGTAACACGAAATCTGAGAAACTTTATATCGAATTACTGTCATATTGTACTGGTACGTAGATGCTCACATGATTAGTAGACGTTTCCTATTGTTTTTGTTGTTCACGACATGAATATTAATGAGTCGGAGGGGCTTCAAAATTAAATTCTTAAATGTTCTTCTTCTTAGAATCTTTGAAACCTTATGTCTGACCAACTTTATACTTGGTATGGTTGTGTTAGATGATGAGAGGGATATTTGGCATGACAATAAAATCTCACCTCATTAATATTCATAAGTGGGCGAGGCTTAATGCTCAATCGATCAAAATAGCTTGTAAACACAAAATCTCAGAAATTATACATATATTGAATTGTTATCGTGCTCAACTTGTAGATGCTCCATGATTAGTAGTTGTGCCCCATTTTCAAAATTATTGCTGTCCATGACAGGAATATTAATGAGTGGGAGGGCTCATCGTGTAATAAAATTCTTAAGATGTCAATATCTTCACAACTATGTCTGATCATCTTCATACTCGGTGTTGTGATGTTTAGATGGCATGATGTGTGATATATATATTCATATAATAATTAAATTTCTAAGATGAAGAAAATCTCATCAATGATATCAAGAACCACTAAAATATTTTGGTTTTCTGGTTTTAAGGCCTCCTACAGCATGAGAAAAGCTCATATAGAGCTTGATATTTAGAAAATCAGAAGGGGCCCCCCTCTATATCAGTCTAGCCTGCTATACAAGTGTTTCTGAATTTTTTTAAAAAAAATTATTCAAAATCATCCACCCATTTCCACCAGGGGAACAATTAATGTATAAATGTGGGGTTGCAAGTAGCAAAACCTACCAAAAAGTCAAACTTCCAATTGGCTCTGTTGAACACTTTTGAAATTATGAATGAACACGTCCCTGCTGTAGTAATTTTAAATGCAACTATATGAACACCTCAGTTCATTTAATTAGGAATCTGTTCTCGGTGTCACCGGAAACTCATGTGAAACAGATTGTGTTATTAAGGAAGGTCTCAGATATTGGAGGGTGTGGAAGACCAAAAGATTTGGAAGAAGGCAGCATGGATGATCCACCACATCTCTAACCCCCTGAACTAAAGGGGGAACAGATCGACATAAAACATGAGGAGGCCGGATGGTGCATTTTTTTTATAGCAGATCGGCATGATTTATTTATAAATTGTGCACCATTGTTGCCAATAAAACCCACATTATATTTCACCCTCTAAAGAAAGTTTATTTTCCTTATAAACATGTTCTATAAAATATTCTAATTAAACGAGCTTAAAGTGAAGTTTGATTTAGAT
>JAODFY010233287.1:0-10349 GCA_027580055.1 Paracaudina chilensis | reverse complement strand
TTGGTTTCAGATGTAGTTTGATCTCCTGATTCCAAAAAACAACATGACAAGTCTGTACAGCCATCCTAACTCTGACCAAAAAACTTTGACCTCGTATAACTTCACACACAGGGGTCAACCATTGATATTTATGATCGGAAGGAACCTTTGAGATCTGAAAATAGCATCAAAAGTGTAAAAATCCAAAAAAAAAAAGGTCACACGGAGGTCAAGGGTCACCCAGCTGCGGGTCGACAATTGGATTACATTAATGCAACTCCCAACCCTAACAGACATTTTGTTCCAGAAATTATGGGGAAAACAATAGTTTTTTACCATTAATTGACCTTTGGTGACCATGGCTCACATGACTGTTAAGTTTGAAAATGTTCCCCTAACCCATTCACAACTTGTCCCAAAGTATCAACCGTGTCGGACCTTGGCACTGGGACTTATTGAATTTTTCATATTTTCGGTTTCTTGACCATAACTGACCTGTGGTGACCTTTGTGGGCACCAAAATTAATATGGCACACCTTCTCACTATGGTAGATTTATAGGCCAAGAATGGCCTCAATGCACCTTTCCCATACTGAGTTAGAGCATATCCAAGGTCAAGCGAAAAAGGACGACTGGGAAGTAAATCATTTTTTTTTATATCAGACCATGAGCTATGTGTCCAATATAAGATCTATGTAGGTTTATAAACATGGTAATTATGTTGCACATGCTTCATGATAAAACCAGATTTATATATGTTTTAGACAAATTGAGTTGATAGTATATATCCCTGTCATCATTCCTTTTGCTTTGAATTTAATCAAACTGACAGGTGACCTTTCAAATGAAAAGCTTACTAAAACTTGATTTGAAGAGTGGCCATTTTATGCTATTGTCAGATGATGTCAAAGCTGTTCCAAATAGCTGTTTGCAATGTTTTTCCTGGTGAGAGATCAACCCTGCAATTGTATGGCGGACTATCATACCCCGGAAATCGTGTTTCAACCAAGGATCAAGGTAGGAAGCCGTGCAGCCATGCTTCGCATGGCCAGTTACACAAATAAATGGCCTATTTAAATCTGCATGCACAGCTTTTAAAATATATATGAAGCCATGCATCTAACTCTGACAAGTTTTCTGTTCAATGAAATTGTACTAAATACAATAACACAATGTTGTTAAACATGCATAATAATACTGAAATTTATTTGTTATCACCAAGGGTGAAGGCTTTCAATGTTGTTTTCCTTGTTTCTTACTTAAACTCAAAACGTAGGTAAACCAATCAAATCACATAATGCTTGCTATGAGATACAGTATAATGTTCGCTGTGACGTGGCACAATGTGAATCCCATATCACAGATTTCTGCCTCAGAGCCAACTCATAATTTGATGCACCCAAATGACACACATCAGTTAAAAGCAACCAATGTTTTATTGATGCACCCAGTACGTACCATGACGATGCACTTTCCAATTTTTATACACTTGCACAGAGACCAAACATTATTCCATATTTTGACACTTTGCTGAACTGTATATTTAAAATAAATATGACTATGCAAAACTTAACATAAGTAAGCATTGTTGTGCCATGTTTGGTAAGTAAATATGATTTTTTGCGATTGTGAGGATGACTGCTATAGATTTGGACCGGCTAATGGGGTGTTTTTTTTTGTACACACGGGGCAGCTACTGTAGTACGAAGCATTTGCAATATGCGTAATGTACGTTCAGTAGTGGTCTGCTACTAGGTGATCCCAACATTATTAATATAGCCTATATATACAGGCCTAGGCCTACAATGACAACTTAAAAATAAAAAAATTAATATATAAAAAAACATTGCATTTTTGGAACATATCTTGTAGCGATGGTTGAATGAAGAGAGGAATGAACATAATGTACAGCAGCATTCAGTGACTAGGCTAACCCATCTGTCCCCTAACCCAATTTTAATCCCTACAGTATGTTAAATATCGTGTTTATCATGGATTAGGCACCAACACTAATGTCTACCTTTTCTGGATATCAGCAATTTCGCCATTTTAGCTTTAGCCTAACTTAACCCTAACCGTTAGGCTAGATGCCTTACTAAGTTTTAGTGACGGATTGGCATTACTTGTGATTGTAAGTTTGTAAGTGGTGACTCTTTGAGTGATGTGTGGAACCTGTTCCTCGAGTTAATTCTGACAAAGTGACAGTTTGGGTAGGCCCCCAATATAAAATTATTATAAATTCCCATGAATAGAATAATATGAATTAATTACGGGCACATAAAAAATAAGCAATTAAATTATATTTATGCTAGGCTAATAGACATTAAAACTGTGCCAATACCGCCATTCTCCGTATGCCTCAAGTATCTTCAAAAAAATAACTCGAAATTTCACTTTGTGCTTGCATTGGTAGTGATCAGTAGTGATGTAGCTGGTCCGGTTGGTATATAGGCTAGGTGGTACCGAAAGTCGTTCAGTTTAATGTTCGATATCTTGCACATTAAACCTTGCATAATGTGTACGCGCGGGCGCCGTTTAATTAAGGTAGCAAACGAATTTCGGTGTTATACACAACATGCTACTTTATTTTGCACTGTGCATCCCATTCCACGAAGCGGTCAAAGGTTAATATAGGCCTATAGGCTACAAAACAGTTTCTAAGCAACAACAAGCATTTAGCAAGTAGGACCTAACGAAGAGGTGCTATAAGCCTAGTCTCGGATTCTTCAAATATCGCTCACAAAGACACTAAATACTGAGGAAGATGCGACCGAAATATTATACGCCAAATGAAGTAGCCGTTCACAACACTTTGAAAGATTTGTGGGTTTCATTTTTAGGAAAAGTTTATGAACTTACACCACTGTGTGAAAAGTACGATGGTAAGGTTTTAAATTAAATGTTGCATAACGTGAGGCAGCGCATATTTAATATGGTGGAGCCTATTCCTACGAAAATTTCGGTAGGAATAAGCCCTACACTGAGGAACCACTATTCCTACGAAAATTTCGGTAGGAATAAGCCCTACACTGAGGAACCACAATTCCTACGGAAATTTTTGTAGGAATAAACCCTACACTGAGCTATTCCTAGGGAAATTTCCGTAGGAATAAGCCTTCAGGAACCACTATTCCTATGGAAATTTCCATAGGAATAAGCCTTCAGGAACCACTATTCCTATGGAAATTTCCGTAGGAATAAGCCCTACACTGAGGAACCACTATTCCTACGGACGTTTCCGTATGCATAAGTCATACACTGAGGAACCACTGTTCATACGAAAATTTCTGTATGAAAAAGGCCCAGGTGTGGTTCTAAAAAAAAATTCCCGTTGAAAATTTCTGTAGGAATAGTGGTTCATGTAGGGCTTATCCTACGAAAATTTCTGTAGGAATAGTCACAACGATTTAATATAGCATAATTGCCTAGGCTATGCTTTAGCCTAGGCCAAAGTTAGGTCTACACTCCCCTACAGTAGTTAGTAGAGAAGTAATAAGCAACAAATTCATCCCAACCTAGTTTGGAATGTCAGGTTTTGGTATGCTATACATCTGTCATTGAAATCCTACATATAAGGATCCTAATGGACTTACAGCATGGTTTGAGAAGAAATCGTTGTGTTTCCCAACTTTTAATGACTGTCTCTGATTTGCATTATCATTATGATAATGATGTCCAGGTAGATGTCCCATCGTAGGTTGCTTGCCAAGATTGGCCATTATGGAATCCGAGGTAACCTCTCTCGCTGGATTGAAAGTTTCTTGTCACATAGGACTCAGAGTGTAGTCATTGATGGAAAATCTTCACCATCACCAAATCTTCATCATCATCACCTGTTCCAGTTCTCTCTGGTGTTCCGCAAGGCACTTGCCTTGGCCCATACTATTTTTCTGCTATATTAATGATATTACCATACTTTAAATCCCTATTATGCTTGTTTGCTGACGACACTTAGCTGTATAGGCCTATTAACTCCTTTGATGACCACCTTATCCTCCAAGAAGATCTCAGGGCCCTTGAATCCTGGGCAAACACTTGAACTGGGACATGAAATTTAATCCCTCCAAATGGTTCATGATGTTTGTAAAGTGTAGCGGAGTGAAATCTGTGTTCTTTTACTCCGTATACAACCAAATCGTGAAGTGTGTTTCTACTCAACCTTACCTTGGTGTTCAGTTTAGTGAGGACTTATCCTTTTCCACTCATATTGATAAATTATGCTCCAGTAGACCAGTAGAACACTTGGTTTCTTGAATAGAAATCTGCGCTCATGCTCACCAAAATTGTGGGAATTGGCCTATACATCTTGAATTTGCAGCTCAGATATGGGACCCATATAAGACTTCAGACCAAGATAAAATAGAAAAGGTACAAAGAAAGGCTGCATGATTTGTCACGCGTGATTACCGTAGACAAACTAGTGTCACATATATCTTAAAAACTTTGGAATGGGAACCCTTGACTGAAAGAAGAAGGAAGGCCAGACTTGGGCTATTTTATCAAATTATTAATGGCCTTGTCAGTGTCCCTAACAAAAATAATCTCTATTTACAACCTGACCGTCATGGCCGCTATATACAAATCCCACATAAACATCAGACCTTTCAATATAGTTTTTACCATAGAACTATAACAGACTGGAATAACCAATTAAAATCCGCCGTCAAAGATAGCCCTAGCCTTGAGGTGTGTAAAGCTAGATTGCCCACGCATTTAATATTTAGCACTGCTGCTCTGCATACCAACATCCTCGTTGTGATACCCGAGAGGGGTTTTAACAAGTATCCAGCAGAAGCAGAATAGGGCTATGTGTACACCACTTTCATGATGCTCTTTTGAGAATATGATGGTCACCTGTCATTCAGAACAATTAAAATGCAGATATAGGCCTAACAGTTATGCTTGATGCTAATTAAATAATCTAATTTTGCCCTGTACTATCCCTATGATTTATTGATTTCCTCAGAATAATTTTAAACAAGGGCTCTCTCTAATTTAGAATCTGCACCCAGAATTAACTAGCTGAGAAGTACTGTTGCATTCAACAGGGGTAGGGGTTAGGGAGGGTTTAGGGTATGGATTAAGTTAGGGTAGGCTAGGGGTTATAGGGTTAGGGTTGAGGTTAGGGTTATCATTACTTCTGGGTATGGATTCAAAATTCATACCAAAAAAAAAGAATCCAGACAGGGACAAATTGAGCATTATAAAACTGTTTTACCTGGTGGTTTGATAGGCCTAGTTTATACTCCATCAAATTTGTGTGTGAGTACAATAACAAATTTGAACAATACAGATACAGTAAATATTTTTTAATTATTACCTTTTTTACCACCTAGCTTAATAGCATCATTCGATCAGGAAATAGTGGCTATCTACCCGACAGATTTGGAGTATTGCAACAATTTGAGCTAAAAATATATATTTTTTTTCAATTCATTTTTATTTTGAGGGGTGGGGTCATTTTGAGCCCTGTATATATGTATGTAATGTAACACTTTGTACATTGGCCTAGATCTATTTGGACAATCTCCACTGATGTGGAGACCAGGTAGCGAATCCAAGTTAAACTTTTTTCTTATTGTTTTAAAAACTATTTTCAGTCTGAAGATGGATTCATAGAAGAAACAATCTTTTGACTGTGTTACTGCAGCCAGTGAAGAGTACTCCTTATTTATATTATGCAACATTTTATAATCACTGGACTGCTTCCTTGCTCATTAGATCAATTTTATCATGCAGAATAATATTAGTGCAGAATTTAAGGTCTGATCACATATGCTCCAGATTCCCCTGCATCGAGAACCAAAACCAAGATTTTTTCATTATATTTCAACAGGGAATGTTCTATTAAAACCTATTGTTGGCTCTGCTGGAAAAGATATCAGCCACTGGTTTGACAAAAAGACCAATGATGTAAGTAAAATGAATAACCTGAAAATTTCAAATTTTAAAAACGTTGCTGATGTTGAATAAAGTTTAACTCCTAAAATTTCTTTTGAAGAATGAGGTATTCAACATTCCATATTGAATTAACCTGAATAGGTTTTCAGTGTTGCACCCGTGATAACCTCAATGAATTTTGTAAGATTATAAGATTATATGATTGATTACCTCATCAATATAACTGAGAAATATCAAGATTTTTTCCCTCATTAATGTTAAGCTGTTTCCAAGATTTTAAATCTATGTTGATCTCAATTGACCTTTGTGCTATTGTAAAATAAAATGGGTTTATTCTACAAAGTACTGCATGCAATCATTGGAACCTATGTAGTCAAGTCAGCGGGATGTGTGTGATGATGATTGAGGTTGTGAACACATATCTCAAGTTTTGGATGGTGGATATCAAACTTATAGGCCTTCATGTGTTGGTCATGGGTTTTTTTTTTTTTTACTTGGTCACATGAATATTAATGATATGGCAGAGCCTAACATAAAAAATTGAAATAGGTATATCTTTGCAGAAAAGCTTGATTTGCTTAATATTTGGTACAAAGGTGTATCTTTGTGCCTTTTTATGTATGAAAACTTGTTATTTGTTATTTATGAGTGGGGGCACCGGATAAAAATTACACACAAATAGCTTTTGAACATGATATCTCAAGTTAGGGATGATGGATCAATATTAAACTTGGTATATATTGGTCATGGGTATTAGATGCATCCCTATTGCTTTTTCCCAGATCACATGATTATTAATGAGGGGGCAGGGCTTAACATAAAATCTTGAAATATTATATCTTTGCTTTGTCTTAAGATGCAATGACTTTTCTACTGGAATGCAAATTGTTCAAAAGTATCAACCAAAATTAAGCAAGTATGGGCTGCAATAAAACTGGGTTTTACAAGTTTTTTTGTTTACAAAGTTTCATGGCTTAATTAACATTCATTAACAATTTTAAAATACCATGACAAAGCAAACATTGACTAGACCCATTAATTTTGATTTGGGTCATCAGAGATCAATGAAGAACTGAACTAAATGTAATAAAATGGTATTTTTTTTTTTAAATTGTGAATAAGCATTAATTACCACCCTCACTATTCACAGGACCACCCAGTGTACTGAAATATTAAGGCTTACCCAAGTATTCCCTTAGTATTCCAAAAAGTATTCCAAAACAGATTGAATACTAACAAGCCCATATACATGTATGATATCACTAGTGCTCGAATACTTGTAGTTTTTCGCAAGTATTCCCTTAGTACATAATTAGTCTTCCCACAGGCTGAAATATTTAAATGAGCTAAGTCTTCAAATACTTGTTGAATACTAACAGGAAGACATATCGAATACTTGTCAGAATACTAAGCTTGAAAACTTGTAGTGTTCCGCAAGTATTTCCTTAGTATGCAATCAGTCCTCCCACAGGCTGAAATATTGAAATCCTTCACATAGGACTATACTTTATATTTCAAGATTACCACTGAGAATATGTACCAAGTCCATGTTCAAAATCACCTTGTTTTTATGTAAGTTCCTGTATGCCAACTAAAGAAACAGGCAAAGTTATAATTTAGGCCAAGTAACCAAATTCCTTCACACTAATTGGTTTGCATAGTTCCCTGGCCTTGCGAATAAGAAAAATTATACTGCTATTCACATTTTTTTAGTTTGTTGCTTGATCATGAGAAACGTTATCAGTTATTCAGTTTCTTTGAAAATACTTGTCACTATGTTTTGTTTTTCTACCTGTAGTCTAATAAAGCTTAAATTATTGGCTCAATAATATTTATATTTCACTACTTTATTAGTGTATCAATATTTTGTCCCCTTAACAGATTCGAACTCATGTAGACCCTACTACTGGTTGTATCTTCCCCTACACGCCTCATGGACGGTTTATCCACATTCCTCCACCCTGTCCTAGGTCTGACTGGGTAAATGACTTTGGCAGACCCTGGTGGAAAGATGAAACTTACTGTATAGGGATTTTATCCAGCAAGACACGACACATAAAAGTTATCAACACCCTCACATCACAGGAACAAGTTATTGAGGTATACTTGTTTTGCTTTTTGGTTCTGATACCAAAAATCATGAAGCCATACAGTCACTGATCATGTTTGTATAACACATTGAAATGTAACTAGACATATGTCATCCTTGCATATGTACATTATAAATATAATATCATCATCATGATGTCAGTGAGCAGAAGCCCTCACGTGTGTACCTGTATTCTGTACTTGATATAATCCGATTACATCCGATTTATAAAAATATGTAAAGCTATAATTGCAGTGTTTTCCCAAACCTCAAATCAAAGTTCCTAGACTATAAAAAAAAAAAATGGTACCTTTAATTGAGATTCCAATGAAGGTGTAATATGCTAACAAAACAAAATTAACTAGGGTCCCAGGACCCTTGGGTTTGGGTGCGTAATAAATTGGGTTATTGTACATAATTATTTAAGCAAAATAGCAAAGTCAATGTGCTTCTGCCTTTTCACCAAATGGATAAATATATTCATTGATTGTACAAGGCCAATTGTCATCCAATTAATATTATTCTCATTTTCCTTGAATTCCTGATTTTATTGATTCCTTGCCAGAGGCAAATGGGATCTATGTGCTCACGATGGCATCCATGGGTGTATATGTGTGTGTCTGTGACGTTATGAGTACAAGAACCCTCTTGTTTTTGGTAAGAGGTCAAATGTCAAGTCCAGCAGAGGTTAAATACTGAAGACACTGTAGACATCATAGATAGACAAGGCCCACTTGAATTAAACTAGTAACACTTGTAGCTTGTATTTGTTTTGAATTGTCACAAGTCCAGTAATTAATGCTCAACATGTTTTGTAATGCTTTCTCTTCAGGTTTGTACTGAGGAAATAATGGATGAAATTCTGTTAAGGTACTTGAAGTGGAATGCCCATGCATCCAGCTACACATGGAAATACAATGGACATAACTTGAACATGTACAAAACTCTGGAGGATAATGGTGTCAATGACCAGGATGAGGAATTCTATAAGCTCAGCATGAATGATGATGACTTCCTTCCAGCTATTCATCTTTATTTCAATGATGATCTCACAGAGGCATAAATACAGTAATGCAAATTTAGACATTATCAGATGTTCTTTACTTTAAAGGGCTAGGCTGTAATTGATGACCATTTAGGGGCAGCACATACAATAGATGTCTCCCTGTCATCCACCAATAATATGATCAGTAAATATGGGGTTTTTTGTGGCATATTCCATTTTTGCAGGATCTTTCAATGTTACACACTCATTGCTGTAGTTTCATTTTAAATGATATGAACATTTTTCCAGAGAGAATAAAAAGTGCAGTGATATATTTGTTCCCATAACAAGCAGTGGATAACTTTTGGAAAAGAAGCTATGCTCAATGATGAGATTCCCATTTTGATATCATATTTGTTTGTTGAGATAATTTTTGTTTTTAATTTTGCTGAAGCATGTGGTCACATTTAATGTCATCAGCTTATTTGGCTTGGAAAGTATGTTATTCTTAATATTTTTCATATCAATTTCCTATTCTTTATTTGCATTGAAATGGTATGCCAATTAATTTTGTAATATTTTTGCAAAATGTATTGTACATGGACATTCTATAGATAATTTATTTCAAGAACAAATAAGACTTACATAGCTATACCAGTCCATATATGAGTTTGATCAGACACAAAGTAGTGGAGATATTAAAAATAAGACTTACATAGCTATACCAGTCCATATATGAGTTTGATCAGACACAAAGTAGAATTGCCACACAATAGGGCACATCTATGATCAATTCTCATGTATCATTTTCCATTTTCATGTTTACAAGCTATTTTGAGTTATTTAACATTAGGCCCACCAACTTGAGACAAATAAAGAGGTAAAAGTCATTGGAAAGTTGACATTTCAATCATTTTATTTGAACTTGGTTCTGATGCTGCAGGCAATCATTGAAACCTATGCAGTCAAGTCAGTGTATGTGAGTGTATGATATGTGCATGTGTGACATGGGCATAGCCTGGTCTGAGGATGTGGTGGTGCATTTTTCAGGGAAATGGAACTCCATATTTGCTATGGGAGGTATTGAAGTGGGGGAGGCTGACACCTGTGGGGGGAGAGGGAGGCATGACCACACAAAATATTTTCTGTGTGAAAAATTCAAATCAATGAGAGATATTGATTGTCCCACACAAAGCATGACATTTTAAGAGGTATGCAAACCTTCAGAGAGATTTTTACAAGTAACTTATTAAATATCACAAGCAATTAATTTTTTACTGTCTACTCAAATTCTGCATTTGCTCAGTCCTGGGCCTTCATGAATATAATAGTCAAACAAAACTCCAGGTTTCATGTGCATGGGTGTGTGGGGGGGGGGGGGGGGGAGGGACCCGC
>JAODFY010233276.1:0-10350 GCA_027580055.1 Paracaudina chilensis | reverse complement strand
TCAGATTGGCCACACCCCTGCCCCCAGGACACAAATTGCCAATACCATTTGGATCGTGCTCCTATCCATCACAAAGAATTTCAGTCGGGGGATTCGCAGACTTGCCCCCCTCCCCTACGTCAGAAATCCTGTGCACGCCACTGACTTTAACCTAGCAGTATCTATGGCTTTCGATGAAATTATTCCTAGCTAACGATATACCGTACCGCAGCCCGTATCTAACGTATAAGTATATGCATAATGTGTCACGGAATTTTAACATATGCGATCACTTAGATTTGTGCATATATGTTTTGATATGGTATTGTAGAGATTGTAGCATACAATACATATAACCTAGCGATATTCTATGAATGATTGAACGATCCTTCAATTTGATGTTGATTCTATTTTCGACCGATGTACCGCACTGTAAGTCTACATCGCCATGATGTGTATGTACCGCACTACAGGTCTATACCGTCACGATGTGTATGTACCACACTACAGGTCTATATCGCCATGATGTGTTGATGTTGACATATATGTAATTGTTTTATGTACATGGTAATCTGAATGTACATTGTCTTAGAGAGAAAATAATCCAGTTTTGTATTGAATTTGATATATGTATACTTTGGGAGTTATTATATTATTTTTTAGAAAAGAGTATTTTGTATGATTGTATTGTTTGACCATTGTTTCCGATTCCTAACAGAGACCCTGTAACAGTCAAAATATTATTTGTTTACATTCGGAAAAGTTACCTACTCTAACAAATGGCGCTAAGTAAATGGGTAATTTCTAAGTTACATTTAATTAAGTTTCATCAATTTTGCAGGGAAAATTCAGATCAACAAGAATTTGATGACGAAAGGGATGGAGATAATTCCGAGGACCAGCAGACAACGGGAAGGTTCAGCTCATTCTTCAAACGACCAGGATTAATTTGGGCTCTTATGACGGGAATCACCGAGGCTGTGCAAATGACATTGCTCTCCGAGATTGCACACGTTTTGAACCCCTTGCAATCCCTGTTCGTGAGAAGTAGCTCGCTCCTTATATTCGTGTTCTTTCTCCCCTGGGAGGCGAGCACCAATTACAAAAGATCTTCTTGTCAACTTACTTTTCGGACTAATCGACGCAGCCGGGATTGGCGCAGCGATTGGCGCAGCAACTACGCTTATATCAGTCTCTGACGTGAGCGCGATAACCTTCAACCAGCCCGTATCCGACGCCCTGTTCGGCTGGATTTTGCTAGGTGAGGATTGCGACATGATACATGGCTTACTCGCTGTTTTAAATGGCGTGGGAATTGTGATGATCTGCAAGACTACGATGGAATCAGGCGCCGAAGCCAACGGCTTACTAGGGTCGACTTTCTTCGGTATTATTATTGCTTTCGTTGCACTAGTGTGTCTTATTTGTGTGAGGATAATCGCTCGTGTTTTAGCTTATCGCGACAAAGAGGAACCATGCCTGTTAACTTTTATGATAGGCTGCAACGGCCTAGTGTTATCTTCCGTTCTCCTGACGATAAGCAACTCGTGGGCCGTTCCAGATACAACCCAGGGAATAATAATATGCTGCTTGTTAGGTTTAATTAACGGCGATATTCCATGTGTTCTGTCTAACCAAGGCACTAGAGACCGAGAACATGCTGTTTGTCACTACAGCCAATTCGGTGTGTATACCTATCACATACTGTTACGATGTGATTATCAAGGGTCGCGAGATTTTAGTAGTCACTGTAATTGGTGTCTTCTTTACAGTAGGATCAACAGTGTTATTATATCTGAAGACATACTGGTACTTCACAGATAACTGAGGTTTGTTTTTAGTGTAAGCAGGGATAAAATCTCCTCCGTTTGGACAGAATTTTAACCCAGACTACCCAGTTGCTGAATAAATGACTGGAGTTAAAAACATTTACAGCAAATGTAGCGAATCGAGTCGAGTTACGCGAAGCAGGGCAAAGGCTTCGCAATTCATTCGAGTTAAATCTATACTGTTGAGATTCAGCGACTCGAGTCAAACATGTTACCACACTGCGTTAGGTTGGTTAACAAATGCTTTGAACCTAGACAAAAAAACAGCCAACTTTATCACTAATGTCATCTACTCTTTCATGAGATCACCTACCACCACATATACGGTAACGGGTGATATGTAAATTAAAGGGATACGTTATAAAATGCGTACATGCGTAGATTTTGGATCAACTGCAGGAGTGCGAGACTATAGATGAAATGTGATCATTGATGGTTTTCATCATTCCCCTAACTTATGTTAATACCATTTCGATTTTATTTCGTTTTTGTACTACTATCCAGTGTATTTATTATTAAAATGACGTAGAATGACGTCTAGCAAAGGAAATTGAAGTACCCTTAATATTGACTTTGTACTGCAAGAACGTGTCCCGTGTAATATAGGCCTATACAAATGATATAGTAAATAATTTACGATTTTGTTTAAATTGTTGAAGGTTATCGAAGGTTAGTGTTGTTCTTTGGGAAAGCAATGAAAATATATCCGTTATAATATAACGTTAAGAATGTACCAGCCGTAACTGTATTTTGCCGTAATTACAAGAGCCCCTTCAATTTGGCTTACTTAGTAGTATAGTGATGACAATATCCCCCCCCCCCCCCATCTTGGAGCGTCTTTTGGAGCACCATGCGCAGCATATATACTTGAGTGTGTTGGTTCAGCCTGTGGGGTAAAGTTCAGAAGCGTTGAATGACAAAACCTGATATAACAATGATAAATAAATCGTTTTGTAAACGAGAAGGTAAATTACAACCAAGGGACAATTGGCTCCCTTATATGAGCTGACTGTGTAAGAGTTCCTCTTATTAAATATCACAGTTAATTGGTTGTTAAGGGTAAGTTGACGGTAAATAACATAATCCGATACGATAATATCATCGGTGAACGACTTGTTCTGTTTGCTAATTTTGTCATCACTATACTACTTTGCTTCACTCGTTAAGTGTGTAGCCAATAACACTGCCACCATTCCCCGTATGCAATTTTCTATGGATTATAACCAATAAAAATGTTAAATTAAAGATATGTTTCCCACTACAATGTAAAGTAGCCTATATACCGATGGCATCTGATCTGTCCTTGGGTATATTTGGAAATATCACCCGATGCTCGACAGATCGACAGGTACCGGTACTTATTATCATATTTTATTCAGACCAAGTGATGTATAACGTAACACTTTGTGATAATATACCGTATTACAATTAGAACAAACGGGTAAGACTCAGTGTCGTCCCTGTCGTGTGTGTCATACTATGTAAGTTGCTGGTATTATTTTATCGTACCATTATACGTTGCGCTTACCACATTCACTTGCATATTTGTAAACACTAGCCATTATGGAATTTGGGTAAGTCATTGTCTATATGTATTTTTTTATTTGATTGTCATAATATCAAGCACTCTGTAACTTTTAACCTATCGTTTTATTTAAAGCACCAAGTTATACCCAGAGGTTATCAGAAAATACATTTCCATGATTTCCATCCATCTTTCTTTTAGGGTTATATCCATATTTTATGGTAACTGTTATATCCTTCCGAAAATGTATGATAATTGGCTGTTTGAAAGTGCTATATAATAGGGAAATATATTTTTTAGGTAAGTAAAGCCCTCAGTGCGTAGAGCAGGCTAGAATTACTTTGTCATCGCAGGAAATGCGCCCGAAAAAAATGAATTTGAACGACTTTCATCGTTTTTCTGTAATGCCTAAGTAGTTCCTTGCGTGTTGTGTCCGTGGTATGCTTATAAGCTGTGTTATATCTTCGCATTCCGATGCGGCCCAGTACAAATGCAGGTATGCGGGGCCCGCTATAGGTGCTCGAGAAAGGTGGTAGCAGCGAGCCCCGCGTGGTAATACGTGCACCTACTACAGAGAATACAGTAGTAACAGGCTAGAAGTTACTTTGTCATTGCAGGAAATGCGTCCGAATAGGTGACGATTTCCATCGTTTTCCTGTAATGCCTAAGTAGTTCCTAACGTATTGTAGGCAATTGTGCTATTGTCGTAAAAAAAATTAAACAATAGTATGTGATATTATTAGGATCAGGATGAATTTACACTGAAGTATGGTTATAGAATATGTCAACAACATTGTGACATGTTTTGTTACTTCTTGGCATAGTCATTCAGATATAGTGTTATAGTCGAGAAAATATTAAGCTATTTAGGTAAATCAATGGTATTACTGATATAACACACATGTTCATAAAATATTATGTAAAAATCGAACGATCAGGCAACCGCTTCCAAACATATGAACGTCCGTGTGGTGTGGTGTACAAAGGACAGTGACCTGCATGCCCTCAGACACCGGGTGTTATTGTGTAAAAGCGGGAGGATCCCGATTGCGCAATACTTACTGGAATGTTATAATTAATGGCATTATCTTTACCTGGTAACTTATCATATCTGACCTGGTGTATCGTTTAATTTTCTGGAAACTTTAACAGGGTATAAATATGCAGAACCAATGGATGATCGGGGCTTCTCAAAGACGTGTGCTCAGGTGTACTACGGTGTGTCGATACACAGAGAATATATTTATTTACCAGTACCAGTACCAGTGTACGTATTTTGTTGTGATAATTAAAACGGAGAAGACGTAGAGCTGTACTCTTGGAGTAAAAAAAAGTGTAAAGCAGTCAGTATCTTGGTAAATGCAGCCCTCGATTGGACTTGAATCCTGGCCTCTGGCAGAAGTTTCGCCAATAAGTGCGAAGATACCTACGGGGTATTTGGTCTTCGTACGTCAAGTTGGGTGCTGGCTCGATAATTGCGTTTGGATCTGAAGAATATGTCAGTGTACTCTCGGTGATTACCAAATGATCGTATTACTTGGTTTATTTATCACCCTTAGTTTTGATGATGAACCAATCCGTATTTATTCTCTGCTGTAAACAATTGAAAGGTTTATTTCAAAGTTGGAGCTCAGGTAATGATAAAGCCTATATATACCTCACACTATATGATAAACCTATTACGGATACGCCTAATTTTAGTGTATAAAATAACGTACGTTAGGCCTAGTCCTACTGTTACTAATTTAGTGTTAGACCTAGGCCTAAGCCCAGGGGCCTAGCTATGTCTATATGCTCAAGATATCGAACATCGACTTTCGATACCACTTATATAGGGCCTAGTAATACTAGCCTACAATCCTTGGCAAAAATGATTGGACAAAATAGTCATTAATCAGCTGACTTTTCAAATTTTGCATTCAGCTGATTCAATGTTGTAGCACAATGCGTTCAGAGCATGCAACATTGATACGGGGAGGGGGGTTTGTCCCATGTATTCTTGTGGAGCATTGTAGAACTTGCCAAAGTATCACTTAGCATAGCTTAGAGGTAGAGTTATTAAAATCACATACATGCATTGCAAGCTTAGGCTATATAGCAATTCATTGAACGACATATACAGGAGTTAATGTTTGCATTTTATCTGCCTAGGCCTACGTGCAGTCTTGTTATTCGAGTCATGACTTAACTCGAGTCAATATTTGCTGTAAATGACTCGACAGTCATGAGACTGCGTAAAATATTGTGGCGATTCATGAACATTTACAGGAAAATAGTTTTCTTGCATTTCTACTACATTTTTAATTTTGCGAGTAAATGCGTTTCAACAATCTCCATGTTTGACTAGCTGACCACTGACTAGCAGATTTTTAGCATATTCAGGGCTAGAGTTACTTACGTAATAATTCATCCATTGCATGTTATTAATCATAAAATGTGAGACTACTTAAACAAAATGTCACAAATTACCACATTATGTCCCAGAACAAAACGTTTAACCAAAGTTACAATTGGCTGAAAAAACCTAAAGAAGTAGAGTATCATTGGTTGATGTGCTGCATCTAAAATGGTATGTGGACTAAATTATTAAAACAACTCACCTTACAGATTTTTGTTTTGCTGATATAGCACAGTCTTTAATATTTTGTATTAAATAATATTTTATTTAAATATAATTTAAAAAAAAAAAGTTGTTATTAGATCTATACACAGCAGGCCATTCTTCATCATCTGCCCAGGAAGTTACCATCAAGGGAGACCTACTTGAAGTCCTACTGTTCTAGTTACAATTAATTTAATATGTGATATCTTGAGTTTTGTTTTCTTTGTACTTGTTAATTTTAATCAACATGATGCAGCTGTTAAGATTAAAAGAATAGTCCAGTCAAAAACTTTCCAAAATGTTTCTGAATAATAAAATCACATAATGGTGATAATTCCATCACACAGTAGCATTTTTGGTTGTTGAGGATTACCTTTTGAAATAACAATCTGGCAACATTTGTGAGATAGCAGATGCAGGTGAACATTGGATTCAGAAGCTTTATGTTTTTCTTTATAATTTAACTTAATTAATCTTCAAGTATTACTTCGGTACAACAATATTATAAACCTTGACATACCATTTCAAATTGGTATGGTAAAAAGAATGAAAATTATGGATAACAGTTTCCTAGCACAAGTGAACTGAAGACACCAAACATTTTGCCAGATCGATGTTTAAATTAATTGTAGATTTTCTCCTCTTACTGTAGTTAACAGGACGTTTGGTTTTTCCACTGGACTATTCTTTTAAGGATTGGGAAGTTAGGTCAGATTTAACTTCCTATTACGGATTTGTTTTTACTTCATGAAGCAATAATACAGTTTAAATTGATGTGCTTATTAACCATTCAATAAAACTTGGAAACCTAACTTACAGTTCATCTGGAAAAAAATCTTAACTTTTAGCTCATATCCAGCTATGCTGGTTGAGCATTTGCAATTGCACTCCATCCTCCTATATGTCCAATTGTTCTGAGTGAGCCCATACATTCATGTAGGTCAAGTTAAGGAGTCAAAGTCAAGTTAAGGTGTCTTTAGAAGCTATTATCTGAAAGCACTTAAAAGCTTCTACAGATTGTACTTTTTGAAAGTTGGTCATAATGATCCAATTGGGTAGGACTATCATAGGGGGGTTCAAAGATTCAGGTCGAAGGTCATCTAGCGGTAATTTTTAAAACAGTCCATGAGATATACAAAGGAAAGGTCTTCATATTTCCTTTCATGGTTTTTTATTTCAAAATAAAGTCTGACAGCACTTTTAAGAATAAATCTTGAAACCTGGCAGGAAAATTACTCAGTTGCAGCGTTTGGGTAAATCATGGGATTAACCCATGTACTGCCAGTAATTTCATATGGAACTGTGGCCCAGAAAAGTTAGAAACTCTAATGTTAGAACACTATGTACAACATAGACAACATAGACTGGGGCCGTTGTTGCATAGCAATGATGTGGGACAAATTCCAAGTATTTCAGGTGACCCATTTTTGCCTATAGCTATATGGGATAACCCATAATACTATGACATCAGTCCCATAGTGTCCACTGGCATCTCCACAGCTTCCACTCTGATATAGTCCTATTTTGCATATGTAAGTTGGATTTACAATTTCTGATTCCCCCATCTGAAATATTGTGCCCCACCCTTGTAACCGAAATTTTGAATAGTCAGCTGGACGTGACTGGACGCCTGCCCCCGGGATAGTTATCCTGGACATTTCCTACCCGGACATTCCCCGGGGGGGGGGGGGTAATGTCCGAGGGGAGGAATTGTCCAAGCTGGATGGGCGGAAATCCTGGGGTGGTATGACCTTATATACACCAGAACTTTTAGGATTTAGAAGTTTGCCATTTAATTACACCAATACGCACAATAATGATATGCTATGAATCATGCTGTCATCAGCGCTAAAAACAAGCTTGGCATGACGATCTTTTCAAACCCAGCTGGTTAGTCACTATGGAGGCTACATACATACATGCTTGTTAAAGTTCGTATGTCAATACATGCACAAGTTTAGTAATGTTGTTGCTTATTACGTGTCTTTTCGGACAACTCAAGACATGAACAATCACAGTGGCTAACGGAAGACTGGCACATGCGCAGAAACCAAATGTAAGGTTTGCTCATGCATAATTCATGATTCATCCTTTGCCATCCTACGAAAAGATTTTTTTAAATCATTGTCAAAAATAAAAGTGCTGCCAATGAAAATACATTAGTTTAAGCCTCGTCTTTCTATAACTTACGGTAGTTACTTTGATTGTAAGTTTGTTACCACCTGCACTTATATCCATAGACGCGTATCAGCACACTATGTGGGGTGATTGGGATTGGGTAATGTGGTATCCCACAGTTAAAAGTTTCATTTTCACTGGACTGGATACATTAGTATTAGAAGCTCGATATAACAAGTGTACATTCTTTGCTTCATTGGAAACATTGGACAGGAATTAAAAAGAAGGTGCCTAGATCAAGTGCCATCGTCAACGGTTTTTACCTCATGATAAAAGGATTAATTTCTTAAGATTCGGGAAACTGATTTCCCTCTGGAATATTGTCCTATGTGCACCACTGTCCCCCCGAAAAGTCTGAAACACCACTGATAGAGGGCGGTGTTATATCATCTCTATTAGAGACGGCTTCTAATAATAACCATTCGTTGGTTCTACCTGACAAAATACCACAACCAGGGTTCGAAATAAAACATATTGTAGCATAATTAACTAACATCTAAGGAGGCCTATAACAGCCTTTGTTTATTTATTTTGAATTTAGCAGGGATGGTGCATACCAAGCTAATGATGACAGCAGAGAGGACGAAAATTACCTCGGGGATGAGCAGAGAGCCGGACACTTCTATTCATTATTCAGACGACCCGGGTTATTTTGGGCTATCTTGTCGGGTATCACAGAGGCTGCCCAAATAATACTGCTATCCGAACTTGCCTCCATTTTGAACCCCTTGCAATCTTTGTTCGTGCGAAGCCTTCCGCTCCTCGGGTTCGTTTTCTTTCAACCATGGGAGGCGAGCAAAGATTACGATACAAAGGATCTCGCTCTAAATCTACTTTTTGGACTACTTGACGTAATCGCGATCGGCGCTGTCATTTTTGCGACGACGCTTATTTCGGTTTCTGACGCAAGCGCAATAACCTTCAACCAACCCATACCGGCCGCTCTGTTCGGCTGGATTCTGCTCGGTGAAGATTGTGATATCGTATATGGCGTCCTCGCGATTTTAAACGGCGTAGGAATTATAATGATCTGCAAGACGACGATAGAATCAGGCACCGATGCTTCATTTGGGTTCAATCTTCTCGGTACAATCTTTGCTTTCTGTGCATTAATGTTGTTCACTTGTATGAAAATAACCGCCCGTCTTTTAGCTCGTCGGAACAGAGAGGAGCCATGCTTACTAGCATTCATGGTAGGATGCAGCGGCCTAGTGTTATCATCTCTTTCACTTTCGTTAACCAACTCGTGGGTTATGCCTTCCACAGCTCACGGGGTATTACTGTGTCTTCTGCTATGCTTAGCTTCTATATGTCACGTATATTCATCGACAAAGTCGCTGGAGACGGAGAATATGCTGTTTGTGGCAACTGCAATTTCGGTGTGTATACCTCTCGTATATTGTTACGATGTGATTATCAAGGGTCGCGAGATTGTAATACTCACTGTAATTGGCGTCTTCCTGTCGATTGGATCAACAGTTTTATTATACATGAAGACATACTTTACAAACTAAGAGAGTCCCTTTTTTGCTCCGTGATGTTAGTAATTGCCCTAGATAATCTAAAAAATTCGGCCACTCCATAACAAGAATGCAAACCGGAGTTACAGGTCTCAAAGCAATTAACCATTTTAGAAGTAGAACGCAAGTATTACTTAACTTGACACGTGACTATGGACTACATATGGGGTACCTAGGCCTATATACCAACTTGGAACGTAATCTGCGAAGCAGTTTTAACAGTGCCCCCTCCCAAAAAATCGAACGAGAAAATCGGACTGGATGGTTAGCCCACGATACAGTATACTCATACAATTCACATCAAAATCTCGTCTCTATGGCAGCACTCGTTGACATGCACTATTAGCGATTTTGATTGGTCCATTACGTGGGTTGGGATGTGCATTAGGATCTTATTAATGTGCGTATAAGTTTGCTTACGCAAGTTATTACGTTATTACGGTAATCTTTTTGAATACGGCCCTAGGACTCGAACGCGAAACCTCTGGATTACGAGACCCTAACCAATCGACCACCACACGGCCTACAGAGAATATCAAGTATTCTCGCGTATCACTACCGGTCTTCAGGTCACAAGAATATTTGCATAGCGTCATTTTACGGAGCTGTGATTATAATTAAACTGATTTTTTTATTATATGTTGAAATTTATTGTGGTCACTTATACGTAATAGTATTATGAATATGATTGCCCTTTAACCAAGTGGGGCATCAGTG
>JAODFY010233265.1:0-10352 GCA_027580055.1 Paracaudina chilensis | reverse complement strand
TCACAAAGAATTTCAGTCGGGGGATTCGCAGACTTGCCCCCCCCCCCCCACGTCAGAAATCCTGCGCACGCCACTGGGATATCCCATGTATAAAATTACGAATAAGACATGTGTATAATAAGGTAAACATCTATGAAGGTCATACCTGGCATGTTTGTTTGCCTTTATAAGGAGTAAAATGAAACACCATAACTTTTTACCATAACTTATTATTGGAGGGTACAAACTCATACATACTTTTTGAGGGTGTCATCTGAGGTCAAAACAACGTAATCGTTGTAAACACGATAACTCAATAAAGAAAATATATTCTGCATGTAGATTTGTCATAAATGAGGACCATATTTTGTGGTGGAAGTCAACGGTCATTTAAGGCTAACAGCAATCAAACACTGAACACATTTTAAACACCATAACTGGACAAGGCCAACTTGAACTAAGCTAATACTTGTTATGCATGAACCCTATACTGAGGACAATCTACAAAATAGAAAAAAAAATGAACACATATGAAACATGTAAAGACATTAGCAAATATGCTAATTCATAATAATAGTGGAAATGCTGGTAATCAAGGAATGGCGATGAATGACAGCATATTTTGTGCTCTTGCTGTCTGCTGACCAATAAAACATCGGCAGATCGGTAGGTGAAGTGTAACATTAGACGACAAGGATTACAGTGTCAGTGGGTGCTCGCTCTTGTTTGATATATTTTGTGTATATGGTGCACTTTAATTAGATGTAAAATTTCACCAAACCAAAATTTCGACACATAACTATAAGTAGATGTAATCGTCCATGATCATATGTGATTTGCTCTTTGGTCTGTTACAGGTCGTCGTACGTGCATCGGTGAACAGTTGGCTAAAATGGAGCTTTTCATCTTCCTTACGTCATGCAGAGGAAGACATTCTCGGTTCCAGAAGGATCTGAGGATCCTTCCATTGAAGGATTAGATGGATTCGTTTATAAACCGCGACCGTACAGTGTCCTCATTCGAAAATGTGACTTGTCTGCGTTGGTGACACGAATGTTACACCGACGACGACGTAGACGAAGTCAACTTTTTGTAACTGTATTAATTAAAAGTTAATGTTTATTAGTTTCAAGCAATATCTCCTTCATGCGATCATATCAGGTGATCATATGTACACAAAATAGCTACTTGACACGAAATCTTAGATTAGATATGGAGTAGATGACTCATATTGAGTAGATATCGGGGGCAAAATCATTTACGAGGATAGTCCCCGTACACATGTACTTTAAAAGAGGTCAAATGTAATTTGAGATCAACGTAGAGCAAACACTGGATATAGTTTGTCTTTATTGAAAGTAGATTGGAAATTTCTATATTTTTATGTACTGGAAAATCATTATACCCTTATAACATGCATTGAAATAAATACTGGTAAAAACTTCTGCGCGGTTCATACTGTTTTTTTTGCATCTTCCCTTGTTGCCCCGTGTGTGATGTTTTCCCCCAAAAGTAGTAAACTAGTAAATCTATTTTAATTGATTTTAATCTGTGGCTAAGATAGTAGGCGGACCTACTGCAGAAAACAGGTATACGGGTCTGGAAATACTTTGTCATTTCTGTAAACCCACCCGAAAAGACAGATTGTGTACGTTTTTCACCCTCTTCCAGAAATGACAAAGTATTTCACACTGCGTTACTTATTCTTTGCATCTTATCAATGTTATTAAAGGTCGATAATGGCGTGCTTATCAATACCATATAACAGGACTACTATGATCGAGTAATCAATAGACTTTAACCTTTGAAATATTTTGATTGGTCTTTCGACAACAAATTAATATCTATATACTAATCAGTAGCATTACAATAATTTGTGTATACACGGGATAACCAACCTAACATACAGTCCTGCATATATTGATATATACATATATAACTATATGAGAACAGAACTTTCGTCCCGAACTAAGATGGAGATTTTGTCGGTATGTATACTCCTTGTGATCATATCCCTGAGTGCATGGTTCTACCAACGCTATCATAATCTTCCTCCTGGTCCAAGCGGCGTGCCAATCTTCGGAAGTCTCCCTAACTTGTTTTTATCTAAAAGGAACATGCATGATGTTTTTACATCGTGGGGCAAGACATATGGTCCAGTGTTTAGTGTCCGTCTTGGGTCTCTGACAGCTGTGGTCCTGAACGACCATACGTCGATGCAGAAGGCCCTGGCTCACCCCGATTTACAGGACCGTCCCTTCCTGGATTACATGCTTGCGGTCAAGGGAGAAGGTAAAATAGAATTCTATAATTCGGCATTTCCAACATTTTCAGCAACTTTAAAATATATTGTATGCTTTACTATCAAGCCGATTTAAGTGTAATTTAACTGTCATTCCACCAACTATTACAGCAATGCTACTGATTTCATGATCAAGGCAGAATGAGATGTTACAAAATTGGCGATACGGATTCGGATCGCCTATGGCCAAACAACCATAACCTCCTTCAATGTCATGAAAGAAATGTCATGATCTCATTTTAAAGCTTTATTTTACATAGGTCTACAAATACAGAAGTACAAAAATACATGTATTACATGGGGAAACCAGTGGAAATGGTAACATTAAACCTGATAATTGTGTAATATATATGCATCTTAACCACACTTCATCAATTGTTTTACAGGGCTTGCAACTGCCTCTGGTAGAGTGTGGCATCACCAACGTAACTTTGCATTGAATCTCTTTCGCAACTTTGGAATTGGCAAAGCGAGCTTCGAGGAAACAATAGCGGGAGAGGTATGGCATTTAATCGAAGCGATCAAAGCAGAAGAGGGGTGTGGATTCGACCCGGAACACATTATTAATAACGCAGTATCGAATGTGATATGTCTAGTGATCCATGGACGCAGATTTCCGTATAATGATGAAGAGTTTCAAGCCATCTTACAGGCATTCAAGCGCAACATGGAACTTGGATTGATTACCGGGATTTCAACCATGATACCATTCCTGAAATACGTACCAATGGGCGCGGTGAAAAAGATACTTGAGAATGTAAAAATTATTGAAGAATTTACAAGGAAATTAACAGATGGACATAAACCTGAATTAGATGCGAACAATCTGAGGGATTTCACGGATGCGTTTCTTGTTGAGATGAATAAGGCCAAGGGTAATGACTTAGAGGATGTATTTAACGACCAGAATCTACTATGGGTAATTGGTGACTTTTTCGCCGCTGGCACGGAGACGACCACCAACACCATCCGACATGCATTAATTTATCTTCTGCACAATCCTGAAATTCAAACAAAGATTCAGGCCGATTTAGACTCGGTTGTTGGTCGAGGTCGGATGCCGAAATTTTCCGACAGACGGAACTTACCATATGTTGAAGCATTCATTGCCGAAAGCCTGAGAAAGACGTTGTCTACCATCACACTCGCCCACGTTGCTTCGAGAACGGTTGAAATCTTTGGTTATACTATTCCGAAAGGGACGATGATCATCCCTAACCTTGACAGTATAATGACGGACAAGGGCATTTGGACTGATCCAGAGGTTTTCCGACCCGAAAGATTCCTCAAAGATGGGAAGTTTATGAAGCCGGTTGATTTTATCCCGTTTGGCATAGGTATTTATTAGTAGTGTCATTTCTTGATAGCGGTGAAGATGTAAAAACGTGTTATAACTTATTATACAGTATCACTTAAAACGTGAATGTGGCAAATAATGATTAATTTACTGTGTAAAAATTAACATAGATTATTACAATTGAGAATCAAATTATAACGTATGGAAAATATAAATATTGTCATACGGGAAACTGCTTTACCGGTATGTCACTGACCTCGGAAAATACGTGATCGCCCCTCCAAAAAACAAAAGTGTCACTAACTCCACAAACGTACCAAAAATTAGCAAGGATTGGAAACGTTATCCATAATTATAATCTGTTATCCTTTATAACAACGCGTTTTTAATCGTTAAATATCCGTTTGAGCATTTCATTCATCTTTTTTCCAGGTCGTCGTGTCTGTTTAGGAGAACAGCTCGCTATGATGGAACTTTTTATTTTCCTTACTCACCTCCTCCATCGCTTCAGCTTCGCTGTCCCAAATGACAGTGCGCCTCCCTCTTTAAAGTGCAACGTTGGATTCACCGTGAAACCATTGCCATATGATGTGCGCTGCATCGAGCGAATGTGATGATTTACACTGAGTGACTTATAACAAGAGTAGAATCGCAAGACTTGATAGGATGAATTTGGCAAGACGTGTATGTAACATGTACAATAATAGGGACACGTATTCTCTCGTACTTGTAAACACTGCAAAATATTGCTTTTTGTTTGTTATTTATAAGCGTTCAAGTAACTAATTTACCGTGTGTTCTGTCATGGTTTAATTAATTCCATTGATAATCAGTAAAAAATTGATGTGTTTTCGTACTAAATATTTTGATACAGTAAACGTGTATTCCATTTTACATGGTATTAATGCCGTTTGCGCTCAGATTAACTTTGACTTATACCTTTGACATTAGTCACATAATTAGCCCATCCGGTTGGTAACTCCGAAATGGCTTATTTACATTATATAGGCCTACATGCTTTATTTCATTCGAAATCGTACGCACTATATAGGTAACGATTAATTATTCAAAGCGCCATCTATTTTGTTAATGGGATTTCCCTGCAAAACGCACGAGTACGGAGGCCGAGAAAAACACGGTGATTCGGGGAACTCTGTAACATTTCTGGTGTTAGCAGTGTATCAGTTGCCTGGTTAGTATGCTAGATTAACGTTATTGATATTGGAGAAGGGGCTCAACATTTCAACAAACAATACATGTCAATATGGACATCACAAATATGTTGCATACGTCTTCTTGTGTATCGGGGACATTGGCCACAAGCTTAATATTTCTAGTGATTACGCTGTAAAAAATATACCTGCGCGTAGTGCTCAAAATGCTTCACTCCAGATGGCTATATTAACGCAATCTGTAACAGCAATGAATAATAAAATTGATAACGCTGAAGTTAGATAAAAAAAATCGGGCAAATACTAAACTTCGTTTTTTCGGGCAAAAGCTGGCTTGTCCCAGTGGTTAGGGCGTTACGGGGCCCAGTTTTTAAATCCTGACGCCCGCCCCCGCCCCCATAGAATGCTGGCACGATACAAAAAATATTTAAAGAACGGAATATAGCAGGATTGGAAGTTGGGAACCATGCGGTACACATTGTTAAATGAGGCAGTACTTTGAAGGTACTGCAATACCGCGCAATTGCACGGAATTATAAGTAAGGGACACCAACTAATCAATTTTTTTTTTTTTTGAAAATTGAAGTTTTGCCGAGTTCATGGAACAACTCGGCAACCGCCAGTCAGGGGCGTAGCTAGACTAGATCCATTTTGCCGACTAACCAAAACGAGGCAATAATAATCTGAGTGCAGCGTCACCATGGCGCGTAGCGTTGGAAGACATTTTTTTTACGAAAATGCCCCCTATGTCGGAAATGGCCCTTCCCATAACATGCAGGTTGCATCTTGACATTCAGTGTTCGAGATTTTGTGTAAGAGTATGGTACGCTATAGTTCTGTGTGTGACTATGAGACCACGCAGCTCTGTTTATAGCACGATCATGTCGTGTATGGCCATTGGCGTACTGTATCATTTTCATTTGTGTGTGGGAGTTGGCGGATGATTTCTTGCCCAAAAGTTTGTTAACTCTGCCCGAAAGACTATCTAAGCGGAGCGCCACCATAGGTTGGCGCGGAGCATAGCGACAATTTAAAAAAATAACTACCTCTCAGATTGCAGGAAACGGCAATTCATAGGCTTGAATTTACAATAAATTATACCACAAAAGTATAAAACAAAATGCTTTCAACTGATTCCCCCAGCAAAATTTTCCCCGGCAAAATGATTCGGGCACGCTACTACATGCGGTATAGGCCCTATTAAAACGGCATGCAAAATATTCTGCCTATATGTATGCCTATATGTAGCTATCACAAAACAACATAACAGGCAGCATAATTGATGCTTCTCATTGAAATTTCGCGCCGAATTACACAAACAAATTCGGGCAATGGGGCTAGTTTACTGCATATTAAAAATCTGCAAATTGATTGTTGTGCTTCTATAGAGTTCCCGAAATTTTCTTGGTATTTCGTGACGTCACAAAATTATGCTGTCAATTGATTTTTCGGGAAAATTTCGAGATGAATTCGGGCACGCTACTGCCTACCGTATTAAAACCCTGCAGAAAAATTTCTCCAAAAGACTGCCCGAAATTTTCGTGACGCCTGCCCGAATCTCGAGTCCACTGGAAAAAAATTGGGGTCCAGTCTGCCCCCTGCCTCGTAAGCCTATGTGTATGGCATTGTGTGCACATGTCGGATCGTATTAATAAATTATAAAGTCTCGACTGTTTTCATCAGTGATAATCCGTTCTTCCCCCATGTACCCTTCCCCCTCCTCAACTTTGTTTACGTCAGAGGCTGGTATAAAAATATTAACAGTATTAGATATTTAATATTGAACTTTATTCCCACAAAATAAAGAAAAGTTAGTTACACAATAGCCATGACGTCACCACTGATACACACATAATTTGAATAACCTTAATTTTCTTTTATAATTGAAAGGCTTATAGTTAACCTTGAAACATAACATAAATATAACGCAAAGCCCGTTGATAATTACAAATAGCATATGCTAGGTTTGTACACAGCTGTCAAAATTTATTTACAAAACGATAGCAAAATTCCATTTATGAAGCGGTTGTGACGTCATAGTGATTGCAAAATCACCCTTTCTTTATATTTGCGGAATAAACTTTTGAAACATTTTGTCTCAACAACGGGAAAAAGTATAAAGGCGGGCCAATTTGTGTCACATATGATTTTAATAAATTATAATAATTGTCCATTCATAAGTTCATACATTAATTATCACTCTATACATGGGTATGAGTTTTGGGATAAACCCAGTTGCTCATCGTAAACTAAAACAAGCAATGAAACCACTCAAGTGACGGGCCGTTCTTTACAGGGTTTTAGAGTTGAAGACCAAATAGGTCATTCCCCCTTGGGGTTAAAAGTTTACTTTTTTTTACCCGATCTGGGGTCGTTAACACATAATTACAGATACCCGCCCTATATTGTGGTGACGGCGAAGCTCCTGGTATATTGTTTTGATTCGTGTGGTGTATGTTTCAATGTTTCGGAACGGTTGACCGAGAAACCCATTTATCTGGGTATCTAGGTCTAGTCGCGTGCGTATATTATCGCAATTCGCTTGGGGGTGTCATAGGGAGGATAATACTCGGAGGGGTAGTTAAAACTGGTAGACACCAATTACGCAGGTTGGAAGGGCTCGTATGTGTACAAATAAGGGGATCCCTCGTACAGAGGGTTGCAAAGGGTTACCGTTGCATTGCTAATGGGGTAATAAAGTGAATAGAACAGACAAGTGACATTTCAAGGTCAAAGCCTAATGCAAGGACGTGTGTAAAGGAACACCAGTTCGGGCCAAACGAGGTGCCATTATGAATGACAACTTCATAACAAATAACAACTTCAAGCAAAGCAGAACGTTGCCATAGACTATGTGGAGATGAGAACTTTGGGGAGATGATACCTTTCCCATTTGACTAATCCGTCCGTTATTCATGGCCGCTTCATAGCACCGATGTTAGAGGACTGGGGCTTATGGGTACTCCTGGCCTCTGTATAGGACCGATTTTAGAGGACGGGGGCTGAGGGGTATTCGTGGACTCTGTATAGGACCGATATTAGAGGACGGGGGCTGAGGGGTATTCGTGGATTCTGTATAGGATCGATATTAGAGGATGGGGGCTGAGGG
Organism: Paracaudina chilensis; assembly: GCA_027580055.1. Classification (NCBI taxonomy): domain Eukaryota; kingdom Metazoa; phylum Echinodermata; class Holothuroidea; order Molpadida; family Caudinidae; genus Paracaudina; species Paracaudina chilensis. The sequence continues at coordinate 2,493 of JAODFY010233265.1, read as the reverse complement.
GTACCCCTGGCCTCTGTATAGGACCGATATTAGAGGACGGGGCTGAGGGTACTCCTGGCCTCTATATAGGACCGATATTAGAAGACGGGGCTGAATGGTACACATGGCCTCTGTATAGGACCGATATTAGAGGAGGTGGCTGAGGATACTCCTGGCCTCTGTATAGGACCGATATTAGAGGATGGAGCTGAGGGGTACTCATTGACTATGTATAGGACCGATATTAGAGGACGGGGGCTGAGGAGTTCTCCTAGCCTCTGTATAGGACCGATATTAGAGGGTGGGGCTGAGGGGTATTAGGCCTCTGTATAGGACCGATGTTAGAAGACGGGATGTGAGGGGTACTCCTGACCTCTGTATAGGACCGATATTAAAGGATGAGGGCTGAGGGGTACTCATGGACTATGTATAGGACCGATATTAGAGGATGGGGGCTGAGGGGTACTCCTGGACTCTGTATAGGACCGATATTAGAGGACGGGGCTGAGGGGTTCTCCTAGCCTCTGTATAGGACCGATATTAGAGGGTGCATGGGGCTGATGGGTATTTAGGCCTCTGTATAGGACCGATGTTATAAGACGGGATCTGAGGGGTACTCCTGACCTCTGTATAGGACCGATATTAGAGGACTGGGGCTCAGGGGTTTTAGGCCTATGTATAGGACCGATATTAGAGGACGGGGGATGAGGGGTACTCATGGCCTCTGTATAGGATCGATATTAGAGGACCGGGCTGAGGGGTATTCGTGGCCTCTGTATAGGACCGATGTTAGAGGAATGGGGCTGCGAAGTTTTAGGACTCTGTATAGGAACGATATTAGAGGACGGGGGATGAGGGGTACTCATGGCCTCTGTATAGGACCGATGTTAGAGGACTGGGCTGAGGGGTTTTAGGCCTCTGTTTAGGATCGATGTTAGCGGACTGGGGCAGAGAGGTATTCGTGGCCTCTGTGTAGGACCAATATTCGAGGACCGGGGTTGGGGTATTCACAGTGGCGTATTTAGTGGAGCTATTGGGCCAAGCACCTGCCACCCCCCTCTCCCTCACTGATGCAAAAAATTATAAACAGAAAAAAAAACAGATCTATCTCACAAACTGCCTGACATTTCCGGTATTTTAGGCTCAGGTATTTCGCTGTGCTATACAGGACCGGTGTAATGGGACTGGGTCTGAGGGGTGTTTGTGATCTATGCAGGGTCGGTGCAGGGTGCGGGCTGGGGTGTTTCTCTGTCCTATACCGAGGTCACCGATGACTTGAGGGGATACACCGACTGTCGCGTACATGAATGAGAATGCCTTGATACAAGACTTTAAACCGAAATCATATCTTATTAATACTGCAATCATGATCATTACAAAAGACCTCGACTAACACATTACAAGCAATGCACCCCTACATCATAAAACGCACCGTTAAGCGGCCTCAGTTGATTACATTTGTCCATCATTCAACATCGAGTTATCTATAGTTCACATTGGCTTCCTTCCTTTCGCATATCGTGGCCTGACTCACACCAAAATCTGGCTTCCTTTACTCATTCTGTAAACGTATCCGTTAAAGCGGGAATTATTTTGAAAGACAGAATATGAGGGTAAAATTTATTTTCCCCAGTGGCATCGCTAAGGTAGCGGGAGCTAGGGCTGAGGTAACGTGCCCCTCAAAACGTTTGTGTCCTCCAAATTGTATTTGTGATATTGATAAAAAAAAAAAACACTTTGGCGGGTATAATAATGGGCATTTTTGCTTATTTTAAACATTTGGCATATCGTACATTATCGTACGTTTGCAAAATATTGATGGTTTCATTGGCCCGCCCGCCCTTCATGCACCCGACATATAACTTAAGCCCGACCGTGTTTGTTTGCCACCCCAATTCCACCCTGCAATTTGCGGCTTAGGATTTTCCTGACTGGGGTGGTAGTATTTTTGTGATCGGTGGCACGGGAAGGGGTCTAAAGAGGGTGAGAGTGTTTTGAATAATTAAGCCTAAGTGTCCTTATATATGCAATCTGGTACTACAATTGTTATCGTTTCAAGTAAAATTGTTGTTAAAAAAGTTGGTGTTAATTTTTTTAGGTTTTTTGGGTATTTTTCTTTATTCATAGTATATTTTTCGGCATCAGCGACTTGTGCTGTATAGTTTAGGATTGGAATGTTTGGTTCAATGTATTCAGTGATCCATGATTTGATTTCTGTGTGGCATGTGCTTTATTTGCGTATAATTGATGTGTTAACGAATAAATTTAATGCTTTACAATACAATTGTTTTAAAAATGTTACAAACTTTAGTGTAGGATATACCGGCACCATTTCAAGTTGATATTACGAGGAGTTTTAGAAACAGTTTTTCACCCCATGTAAACTGATGCCATAACAAAAATTGCTTAACTAATATTAAAATTGCTATTGAAATGGGACTTTCGTCATTGAATGACGTTTTTCAGGTATTGGGACGCACGTTTTTTTTTTTTTTTTTTGGGGGGGGGGCATTT
>JAODFY010233254.1:0-10353 GCA_027580055.1 Paracaudina chilensis | reverse complement strand
GCATACCAAAAACAATAGGGATCTTCTTCTCACTATGGGGATTATATATACAAAGTATGGTAGCAATAATCCACCATTTTGTTCTTGAGTTATCGTGGTAACAAGCTCAGGTGTCACACACATACATACACACATATATACACACGCCGACTAGACTGCATAGGTTCAGATGTTGCCTTCGGCATCGAAACCAAAAACGGAAAATCACAGATTTTCTATGGAAAATCACAGAAAATATGTTAGCCACAATAAGTTGCAAAATGTGACAGGATATCAACTATTCTACCCATAAGCTTCGTACATTGGTTTACCGACACTCTCATAGTTTATTATACAATACAATATTTGTCTAAAGTCCATTGGTAATATATCTCCACAAGAGTCATAGTAATGATTTCAGAGAGCGTAATAAATGAGCAGACAATACCAGCCAAGGCTATTGTAAGTGAAGGCAGTGTTTTAACTTTTAATCTCAAGAGTACGTATGATTTTTGCCAAATGGGTAATAAAATCACCACAAAGACAATTAATATTTTACAAGAGAGAACAAGTGTGGCTTCCTAACCATATCAATCACAAATTTGTATCATGCACGATTACTGAATTATCGTAATTTATAAAATATTGAAAAAAAGTTTCATTGGCAGCACCGCAAAGGTATTTTCGTTCACGCTGCGACCCACGAAAGCAAAGTTATAAATAACTTTACGTAGATCGTGCTACACGTGCCACGTGGTGATTTTTATTGCATCGTTAACATACAGTAGCACAGACCATAACTTTACGGGTGTTTACATTACCGTGCCGTCGAGTAGTGTCAAGATTTACTGTTCGTGATACGTACGTACTGTACCGCTACACATACACACATTGCTAAGATCCTAACAAACCATGCACCATGCAAAAACCCTGGAGGCATACAGCTGACAGCAATTTTGTAAAGATGAAGCCCAACTTTCCCTTTTGCTTCAATGGTTAGATAAAGTTGTTGACAAAGTTGTCCTGGAGTGGAGGCTCAGTCGTACGTAGTCACAGTGGTAAAATCTTCTAACCCCTTTTTGAGAACGAACCAACACTTAACACCGACGTCCAGTGGGACTGGCCAAAGCCTATAAGCTTAGGCTAAGCCCAGCCTAAAACAGTAGGCCTAGCCTACCTAGACCATGTGCATGGTGGTCCATTGATTTGCGCAGCTAGCAATCTAACTGTAATAGTTTTCTTATGAGAACCCAGATTCAAAATGTAATACCACTATTGGCATTACCATCTCGCGCTCTTTAAAATGATATAGCCTAATGACTGGGTCATATTGCGAGAAAAATTGGGAAATTGTTGGAAGAATAACAAAATCAGTCATTTCTGTGACAGACTCAATGATTTGCGCACTCAACATTAGATTGGACCAGACACTAAATTCAGACAATTTTCTCAAGTCGAAGCTAGTTATTTTTAAGATGTGCAATTTCGCTATTAAAAAACAATGGAAACAGTCTCAGAGGCTAAAATTAATTTGCCGATTTTCGTAATTAGGCAAACAGCTTAGGCTACAGATTTAGTGTTGCTAGGTAAAGGCCGCCGCCATATAAACGCGAGTGATTTCATAGGGTACACACATGACGAAACGGCTGTTTGTGTTTGTTGGAAGTAACAACTGTTGCATGCGTCGATGGTGAATAAATTTCGTCGATTAGGAGTTAAATCTGATATTTATAATTTTTTGGGAACGCAGTATTGTGAATAGTAGAATTTACTATGATTAGGTTAACTGGGCCATATTTTTTTTTTTTTTTAACAACAATTATTGGCGTGGTTGCCTAGTACAGGCCTAGTGTTAAATTTGACCTTATGGTTGGTTATATGGCGGCGGCCTATAGGACTAGGCTAGGGCTAGCCTTAACGTTACGGACTCGGTTACACTGTAGGCTAGTTCGGTTACACTGTAGGCTAGTGACTTACATCAGCAGCTGTTGATCCTCATTGTTCCAGCGTAACAATGTTCGGCGTGGAACTAAATCTGTGGCTCCAGGCTCAAAATAGACTTTTCTATTTTTTTCTTTGAGAAACATCACCGGCGTCTTCCTCCATAACGATGCTTCACAATCACAGGATTGCGAATTTCTGTAGACTCGTCAACTCTCAAGCTGCGGCTCAGGCGGGCTGGGCTTTAAGCTGTAAGTTCGCCGGCCAATTTTTTTTCCCAGAGTTGCAAAGGCCAATGACCAATCAAACTACGCTATTTCAGACATGTAACATGTTTACATTTTAGAAAATAATGCTTCGAAATTATTGCTATCATTTGTCGTCTCCATCGGATCGGCGATAGCAGATCCCACAACAGGACAGTATCAGAGGCGCGTGATACTAAGATTTTAAACACATTTGCGATGTCATGAAAATCCAATCTGGCCTTTTCCACCATGGGAATAAAAATCTAGCCGGCCGGCCGATGGAGCACGTTAAAATGCCGAATACCGACAAAGCAATAATGTTTTAACCTTAGTATTTTAACGAATGTTTTTCTGCTATATTATTGCATTCGTTAATTATCATATATTTTTTATCACCGATATTGTTAGAGTAACGTAGTTTCTATAATGCCTTACGACGTTTTATCAAACACCAACAGACCATGACCTGTACTGCACGCAAAGCCAAACACTGCTGTGTTACTCTGCCATTTCTTGGCACCAATTCAACGGCAAAAATCAAAAAGCGCGGCAATCTTAATTCCCATCTTCAGTTCCCGGCCTTACAATTTTTTACATACAGTACATGTACGGGGAGCTCACTTGTCGCGTGTTTCGCGTGTTTTTCAAGGATTCATCTTTTAATTTTTTAAAAACATTTAGTGATGAGTGATTTAAAACATAGTTACGTTTTATGCAATTTACGACGTCTGAACGTGATAATATCAATTAGCTTACCCTTAACTTGGTGGCTCTGGGACCTAACCTAGAGGCCTAACACGTTATTCTTACCTAGCCTACACTTAGGCTACAGTAGACTGCCTAGGCTGCAGTACCACTGACTGAGCATTTATTTTGCAGTATGGCGAAAATACCACAGTTCGCTTTTGTTAGGTACCTGAAGGACAATGAACGGGAAATTGTGCCTCTGGTGAAATTCAAGCAGTGTACTTGGTGAAATGGACTAGGCATAGGAGCGATGGTGATTCATCAGACCTGCCAGATGAATCGGACACGTTCTACAAAGCTCAGGTCCTTAAACTTGGAGGTAAGTGCCTATTTCAAAATAATAATCCTATTATTATACTTTATTAATTTATAGTTTTTATAGCTACTGTACACTGGTATTACCATTCCTGCTTTGATGTAACTGTAAGTTGGCAGACAGGTACCTACATGACTGCTTTTACAAAATAATGAAAACTTGCCGCATCATTGTTTAAAAATGTTCGGACGGTAAACTGTAACATTCATTCTCATGGCCTAACGCCCGTCACAATGGAATTGACCTAATAATTTAACAAGTTGTGCATGGCTGCATGCGCCATAATGGTACATTAATTAAACTTGTAGTTAACATACTTCTGGGATGAGCTAAGTACCTTTTCTCTTACACTTGTTTGCAATTTACTGTACATACATCATTACATGTGCCTCTGTTAAGAATTGTTATTTGTTAAAGTATGTTGCCTTTGTTATTAACAGTATCTGAAGACGATTTAGAGGAGGAGGTAGAGAAGTGCCACATCCGATGCCCCAAGGTCCTTGATACGAGCGTGGAATCATCATCAGACGAAGAAGTTCTCGCAATGCTTGAAACAAACAAAGACCGGGTAAGAGTAGATATTGTTAAAAACAAGCGCAATTGTAAACATATTGTATCATAGGCATACGAGGCGGAGGGGCAGACTGCCACCCAAAGATGAAAACTTTGGGCAAAAATATGGGCAGTAAAACTTTTTCATTCAAATGCCCAAAATAACAAAGCGGAACGGAAATTCTATCAGTTCTCTTATGTTTTGCAGGATAAAGTTTGAGGACAGTGTTCAAAACCATCAAATTTGAGAAAAATTGACGCTAAAAGTAAAGTATTGGTACTCCAATGGAAACGAACAGTAACAATCAACAAAGTGATGTCAATTTGGAATTATGCAACATGGTTTTCACATACACTATACAAAAATTGTGTTTCCATTTCTCACGACTTGTAGTGGGGCTGTTTTGTCTCGCCTGGACAAAGTTCAGAAAAAGACTTGGCGATCACTTTGTCGTGTGTGTGTGTGTAAAACTAATGTATGTATGTGTGCGTGTATGTGTGTACATGTCTAGGGATTACAACTGGTGACATGGTACAATAGAGAACAATAGCCTATGTTATTGGCAATCACAAGGTTAGGGTCAGTACAATGGGAAATGTCATCGGTTGTAACAAAGACCGACAAGTTTGTGTGCGTGTGTGTCTGTATGTGTGTCCCACATTCTCGTTAGCAGGATTTCTCTCGAACCGTTAGGCCGATTGCGATGAAATTTTGTGTGTAGCACCGACATTGGGAGTACATGATCTGATTAGATTTTGGGTACTAATGACCGTAATTAAGTTGGTTAATTAGCCTATTTTATGCAATTTATTGTTTTAGCTCGTTAGCATGATTACGCAAGAACCGTATGATGATGTGGTTTGGCATGTAGGACCAGGATGGCGGGTAGATGAACTGATTAGATAGTCTAATTTGCATCATTTATGTGATTTTTTAAAGTTTGTCGGATCTTCACGAAACTTGGTGGGTACGTTCTACTTTTAGCCCAGAGAATTTTGAAGGTCAAATTCACAAAACAACATTTTCTTCTTATTTGCATGTTCTCTAGAAAGAAAAGAAGAAACAAAGTCAGGCGGCTGCCCGATCTTCCTTTACAGACATGTTAAAAAGAAAAATTCGAGGGAAAGAAGCAGGCTCCCCTCTTCAGCGTACGCTGCCCACCGAACCTGTCCAAATCACCAAAGAAGAGTTTAAAGAGAACTCTGTTCACCTCTTCTGAGGGGGATGCCCAGTCAGCCCAGACCATTAAACGGTTGAAAAAGGAAGTTGAGGAGCTGACAGACTTGAACCGCCAACTTCAGCGAGCGCTGCTGAAGAAGATTCGGTGTGATACTGATGCATCAGGTACAAGACTTTCTTTACACCTCGCATAGTCGCATTACACCACACAGATGACAAATTTCATTAATTAGTCATTCCTATCGACTATTCGCACAATCAAATATAGTCAGACAGGGTAAAAAAAATGGTGGGTAGTTGGGGTTGATACTAAAACTCATAAATGATTGCCAATCATTTTTTAGGGGGGTATTAAACAGTCTTGATAGAATCCTGCTTGGTCTCGGAAGGTGAGGTGAAAATGCCAAAATAAGGCTTTCTTAATGGCAGCCTCAAGCATCTACCTAACGAGTTTTATTTTAAAGTTTAAGGAAACGTTACCCCTTCTTACTATAAAAACCATAATCAGGGTTGGTTGATTAAAATCACAATCACAATTTTGGTCAGGATTTTTATTGAAAAAATTTGTAGACCTACGTACGTACAGCAAAACTGTACGGTATCAGACCAGACCAGATCAGACGTACAGCAAAACTGTACGGTATCAGACCAATTTTGAGCTGTTCTTTTAATTTTGGGTATGTTACGATCAGACCTGAGTAATTTTACCAATGTTGATTCCAGTTTCAATAGTAAAAAATGCTTGAATCGGTAATTTAGATCATGCCAAAAAAGGGGGGGGGGGCTAATTAAAAGGGGGCGTTAATTACAGAATATACGTTATGTCATTTTCTTCCAATTCAATTGCCCTTTTTTTCATACTGTATGTAGCTCCCCTTCAGCCTGCTAAGCACCAGCTTTCAAGATCATCAGAATCCAAGAAAAGTGTCTCCAGCACTGCTCGGAAGTTAGCTGCAACAGGAGCAACACCAGCATCTGCTCCAACTGATGAGCAAGTGTACAGCATTGAAGATGACAAGGTGATCAATATTTCCTTAACTATAATTTCTGCACAAAAATAATATTGCTATACATGTGTGTGTTTTTCTTGCTCAAGTCAATGACCCAACCAATGTGATGGGTAGAAATATGCTTGACACATTCGTCCCCAATAGGCTGTGTAATGTTTTTATGAAATATTAATATAATACGGGAGATTGGATTAGCTCCACAACCCACGCATTAGCCTCGTTTCAGAATCCCAGGATATCCCAGAAGTCTCATGCAAATTCTCAAACATTCCCAGACATTCTCAAACATTCCCAGACTTTGCCAGAAGGGGTATAAACTGCGCACGCGCTATTGCCGCGCTATTGCCAAATTCCCAGGGTCCCTGGCAAGGGGGATTAAGTGCGGTTGCGCGGTATTGTGCAATCCATAAAACTATCTTGAGAACGACTGATCATCGGAAGAGTTGCAGGGTATTCTGCGATAAAGCTGTAAGTCTAAGGTAGACCTAGCTTAGCCTAGGCCTAGCCTAGGCCCCTAGGCCATAAGTTGATATTTATATGAAACATTTTTTTCTCTAAAAAATGATAGGCCTAGTTAGTACTAGTACTAGTACTAGATGGCAATATAAATAATAATGTCTAGGCCCCTAGGCTGTATGATGAAACGACGGTGAAAGTAAAATGGACCCTCAAGTTTGGATGCCTAACAAAAACTCTGAGTACATGTGGGGTGAGGAATTTGAGGCCAAATGTCATCTAGGGGTCAATTTCGGCCATTTTGTTTGAACGTCAAGCTGCTTCTCCTACAGAAGTAGGTCAGCAAGTCAAAGGTCAATTATGGCCACAACGTCAAGTGGCTTGTAATCCATACGATTGGTCAGTATTACCCAGACTTGTAGTACTAGAGTATACTACATTTTCTTGTACTCGTACACAGCACGTTGAAAAACTGTACTCGTACTCATGGGTTTCGTACTCAGATGTGCCGTACTCAAGGTCTCATACTTACACCCCAAATTAAAACAAATATCACAGATGTAACTAGCCTGGGGGCTAGGGCAGGCAGGCCCTTATGCTCTGAATGTCCATCAATCTGAATTTCACACTATTGTAAAAACAATCGAGGCTTAAATAGTAGCAAATAAACACATAAAATACTTAATCTTCGAAGGTGCTTAGTGCTTAACACTGCTTATCCTTTTAATTTATCCAGAGGTCAGTTCCTTTAACAATAAAATATTAATATCCGGCTGACAAGACTTGTAGTACTCGAGTACATTTTCTTGTGCTCGTACTCATGGGCTCGTACTCATGTGCTCGTACTCGGCATTTTAAAAACTGTGTACTCGTACTCATGATCTGACCAATTTTAAATGATTTTGCAAATTGCCATTTCACACTCCAAATACATGTGCCATTGGCACTCTTCGTTTTCAGTTTGATGTCACAGCTTATACACAGTGGACTGGCTAGCCACTCACTCACCTTCTCCCTGGCAAGTAGGAGTCGTACTGTAGAACGGCACCAAGGACCACCATCGATGACAGCATCAACAGTTTATGTGAGTTGGATGGTTACATTCACACATACTAGTAATAAATAAATACCACTCTCAATCAACAAAGTGTATACCGATACTAACATATTTCCAAAAGTGTTTTGAGCAGTTCTGTTAGAGTCGTTTAAATAATATTGGATGTGACACAGGACACCATGCTTGACCAATTCGCCGAAGTAGAACATGTGCAACACACTTAATGGACATATGTACTAGCCCCACACATGTGATCACAATCAGACATTATTATTGGGATTGTCATATGTGATCTATGAGGGTGACATCACTCAACTGTTCACGTTTGGCAATATTCTTGATCAGTAGAAAGCTGCTATCATATATGCCCAGGGTTAGCTGAGGGAGATCCGGGTTAGCACTCATTTGGCGGAGGAAACTCTGGGAGTGCTCTGGGCAAAGCAGAGCAAACACCGTGGCACCCTGGTAATTCATGACAACTCCTGGTATGCCCCGATTGTTTTGAACACTCGGTTGACAAGGGAAGACACAACCGCCTTCAAGAACCCCTGGGGCCATGCATTGTGAAACAGGATATTGTACTGGCAGTAGGACTAGGGAGCTGGTATTATACCTGACGCGTGCCAGCACAGAGGGTAAATTCCCATAGGTTCCCATAGCCAACACGTTTTAAATTTGTTTAACAAGACTGTGCGATCAAATTTTTGTTAATTGGAATGTGAGACTTTCCTGTAAATAATATCCCATTACAGTGTTCTCCACTAGTGAATCTAGGCCCTATCACCAAATCCACAGTAGCACCCTTTTGCGTAACTCATCTTAATACAGTACAAGCACAAATCTTATGAATGGGACTTGTTGGTTAATCCTATCTGTCAACAATTGATTCAAATTGCTACGCCTCCTACATCATTTGATGGATCATGATGAAACTTGGTCACATCACTGAGTAAAGGGGCATCATTAGTGTTCACAAAGTTGAGGGCAAAGGTCATCTGGGGGTAAATTTTGGAAATTCTATGGAAATACGCAAAATACTTCTCCTCCTACAGTTTGAATCGGATGATCACGAAAGTTGATCAGTATTATCAGGGACCATCGCTACATACAGGGGTTTGAGGTCAAAAGTCATCTAGTGGTCATTTTGACCCTTAACTTGAGAACAAAATGTCCGTGAAGGTTGGGAGTTCCGCTATTGTAATCCAATAGTCGACCCGTATCTGGATATTCAGATCTCAATTGGGCTTCCAATCAAAATTGGCCATAGGTTGACCCCTGTGCGACCTTTGTGTGCGAAGTTATCAGAGGTCAAAGTTTTGTTTTCTAGTATTAAAGTACTGTTAGGATGGTCATACAGACCAATCTTAAAAATATGCTTATTTTGTGAGAAATGGGGAAAAGAAAAAGAGTTACTATTTTGATATGATAGAACTTTGTGTGCTCTATAGAGGAAATCAACTCCCGCTTCGATCAGACACCTCAATCTTTCAAGTTATGAGGGGCCAAAAGTTCGACACCGTTCCAGCAATTAACATTCAGGACAGAGTGCATATCATGCTTAAATCAGACACCTGGTTCTCAACAGGTTCTCAATTTTTAGCAATATTAATGATCCTTGGGTGGTGGGTCATGAAATGTGGTAGGAAATTGAAGGTCAAAGGTGGACTAGCGGTCTTTTTTGGCCTTTGTAGGAAAAAATACAAAATCCTCTTTGTCTTACAGATAATAGTGGATCATTGTAAAATATTTAAAACGTGTGCACAAAGGAAGTAAATCAGATAATAGATGCAATCATTGTCACAGACAAACACTTTTATTCTTCTTTTTGGACTGTTGGTAGGGCCAAGTAGAGAGCATGCCTTTTCATCAAACTGTTAAACTGATCTTCTCCATCATCTAACGTATATAGGGCTTGTTGTTACATAATGTTGTATTCAGCAGACAAAATACAACATTATGTGACACTATAGGGTATGTTTTGGGTATTTTGTCTGTGATTCTTCTTTGTGAACATGATTCATTGATAAGTGAAACTTCAATTGCGCTCTCGGTCCCTATTGTTTTTGGACCAGGTCATCCAGGTATAGGTCAAAGGTAATCATGATATCTCAAAAAGTTGAACTTGGATTGTATGTGGTAAATAAACCCCACTGTGTTAGAGAGAGGTTGAAGGTCATTGCTGACCACCATAACACAGCAGTGGCAACTTGGGATTGTCGGTTGGCCTAAGTTCATTTAGGGTCAACATGGGTCGAACATTGACAACTTTGATATCATCATACTTGGTATGTTGCTGGAGCCTTAGTGAGTAGATGAAACATTGATTAAATTGAAGGTCATTTGAGGTCAACAGGAGTGACCCGAAAAATGCCACAATTCTGTCATAACTCAGCATTCCCAATTTCAATTGATTTCATACTTGTTGTATGGACCATACATCCTTTTGATTATGTCAAAGGTCATTTGCGTTCAACAGGGGTCAAACCCAGAAAACATTAACCACCATTTTGGATGAGGTCAAATATCATTTCAAATTATTCTTATTCAGGTTTCAATTAGGGCTCTACCGATAATCTCCGAATGTACCACTGCCTGCTGCGCCACGGTGAATCTAAAAAGCCGCTACACTTGTATGCATCAACCAATTTCGACCTGGATTTGAGACATTTTAATAAAATCACACCAGGAACTATAATCAGTGTGCATAAAACTGACATATGTCTCCATTCTTTTGTGGCGTATTCCCTGCACTACGGGGGCTCTTTTCAGAGTTGCGAGGGCTGTTTTTCTAGTATAAATTGTAGCTACAAAACTGATTAATTTTTACATTTTATCAGTAAAATTAATTACTATAAAAAGTAGACCTT
>JAODFY010233232.1:0-10354 GCA_027580055.1 Paracaudina chilensis | reverse complement strand
CTGAGAGGGTCATAATACCCTCTGACCATCAAACAACTACAATATCTCATCTGCCCTAAAGGGCGATGAGATAAAAATAATAATCGATCGTTCTACATACCTTTCTCCATCACATTCCACAGGACTATTTCTGTACATAGGAACATGACGTGGTACATACTATGGATAATCTGGAATTATTGTACAGCAATATACTCTGCCTGGAAATAGTGTGCAACAATAGAGTCCGCCTGAATCCGCAACCACAGAATCAGATGGTCGATTCTCTGTTCAAAATATTCAATGGTTTTATTATACGAGTCACCCGTGATATTTGAGCAAACGAGCGAACCTCTTTTCACGCGTGTATGCGGTGAATTACCATAATCTCATACACCTCAAATGCCCAGTGACTATCATATTCTACGTAGTACGCATTTTTTAGAGCGAGTGGTGGATTGCAACTTTAGCGCAGCTCGCATGATGACGTCACGCCGGCGATGAGGTGGGTGGAACTTGATACGATGAGGAAGTTTCAAGGAATCCGGTAAAAAAAGGGTAAGAAATGTCACCCGATACGCATGGGTTACTCAGTGAATAATGAAAGTGTATACCACGATAACACATGTTATGACGGGCTCAGTAGTTGTTCAGTAGTTACTGATGTAAGGGTTAGGGTGTTAGGAGATATGTTAACATACGCCAGTAATTACTGGTGTGTGTGTTATGAACCGTGCATCAGTAACTACTGGCGTACTGGATATGAATCTGCTGGAAATGTGGTAATTTTTCTTTTCATTATGGCAGGAAAAGAGGATTAGGGAAACATACACAAAGCTGTTAATTTATTTTTTTAAGGTTCCATTACAATAGCATTTGTGGTTGTTGAGATATGGACTTTAGAAATCAGTTCACAGTTTCACTTTAATTAATAAGCGGTTTCATGAACTCTTCATTGGTACGAGGTCAAGAGGTCAAAAGGGTAAGGAACGCGCGTATAGCATACGTAGCAAGACACACACATGTTTGCATTGGTTTCACACACCAATCATCGAACTGAAGAAATAAAAATCTCATTCTTGCTGATGAATCTGTTCACACTTTACAGATTATGTTCATGATAAGTAAATAATGTACAGTACATTCTTGACGAAAATTTCTAAGATTTTTACAGTCAACAGTTAGTGCCGAAAAGTTTGGAGGTCATTTGGAGGTCATCAGGGATCAATTAATGTCAAATTACTATACGTTGCTGGATTAACATGAAACTTGGTACATATAGTCAACATTTAGCAGTGAAAATTTGGAAGGTCAACAGGGGTCTAATGAAAGACACACTAACATACTGTTTTGGATTCACATGTAACTTGGCACATATGGTCAACATACTTCATTGGGTCAATAACTAGCATATATTGATGCAAGGTAAAATACATTTTGAGAACGAAGTATAGCATTAAAACATGATTTTGTCTCACATTAGGCTATTCGGTTTAACAGCTATGTAACTTTGCCAAGTTTCTACACTTTAATTTTATGATCTTAAGGTATCGGGGATGTGTGCAGACAGACATTGCACATGATTTGTTGATGAGATCAGCAACTTCAGCAACTTCTTCGATTGCCCTCTTGTTTTTCCTGAAGGGTAATGGTGCACAGATAAAGATAATGTTTAGGTCCTAAACATATTTGAACAAAATAAACGATTACAAATCTGTTTGGACATTATTTCTGCTTAAAACTTTAATTGGACAAAACCAGTGGTTGACCCACTTAGTATATTAAAATGGTTTGCTTAAGCGCATATTGTTAATTCAGCGTAGACTTACATAAAAAATAATGTGTGTCCTATGTATGCTATGCACGCGGTAAATAAAAAAAACCTACCGTATATATAAGATTAAAATACGTAATAGGTCTACCAACGTTTCCAAAAAATAATGCTAATAAACGCTTCAGGAGGGCGATTGGAAGTAAAAAAATGATGACTCGAGCGGTTAAATTCTAACACTATTGTTTTTACTACTAAACACATGGAATACAAATGAAAAGCATATTTTACAGCAGGACAGACTAAAGGAATAAAATAACATGGGCATGGCTGATACTATCACTGAATTATATGTCTTATATAGCTTAACTTGGAAACGATAACACAAGGGTTAATTAACTAAGCTACGCAAAAGTGGCACAGAACCACAAGAAGATTGGTTAACAAATTGTTCTTTCTTGATGAGAATCTGGAACCATCTGAAACTCCCCACCTCTGCCAAGGGAGTGAAAACAATAAAATAGCTGAAACTCCCCACCTCTGCCAAGGGAGTGAAAACAATAAAATAGCTGAAACTCCCTACCTCTGCCAAGGGAGTGAAAACAATAACATAGCTGAAACTCCCTACCTCTGCCAAGGGAGTGAAAAACAATAAAATACAAGCACATTTGTACAAATGATGATATACATAGGCAACCCCAAAAATAGGCCTGCCAAATCTGTCCATAAAAAAAAGGAAAAAAGACAAATCTGTACAATTGATAAAACACACAGACAAATATGTACGTTCAATAGAACACACAGATAAATATGTAAGTTCAATAGAACACACAGACAAGTGTGTACGTTCAATAGAACACACAGATAAATATGTACGTTCAATAGAACACACAGACAAATATGTACGTTCAATAGAACACACAGATACATATGTCTGTTCAATAGAATAGACAAAATTGTGAATTTATAAGATTTTTTTTTTTTAAAGTTTTTATTTAAAAAAAAACACTTTTTAAGTAAAAGTTAAACCTGGGTCGTGTGCATTTGTGAAACAAGTTAAGAAATCCTCGAGGTCTTGTCAATCACTCAGTGTAAAAATACAAACAGTATGTAACACGGAGATGTTATCCATAGATGTTGGTTGTGCACTTTTTCACCAAATGCATTTTTGCCACCACATACCAGGTGATTTTCCTGAAAGGGTGCCAAAGTGCACATTACATTAACCTACATTTCCCATCAATGCAAATAAAGAAGCCTTAAAATGTAACACCTTGCATTAAATTAAAGTCTTTACAAGTGATTTTTCTATTAGATTGGCATTGATGTGGGCACAGCAGTATGATTATATGACAAATATCTAACAAGGTGCTTTACGTAATTCACGAACTTGTGTTGTTACCACCATGTGAGAATTGTTTTTACACCCAAAAACTGTTTTTACACCCAAACACTCCTTTTACATGCAAAGTAACCCTTCCTATATCTTGGTAACACGTTCAATCATTTGTGCTTTTGGGACCCTTCTTCGTAAATTTGGAAGTCACTTGTAAATTGACCAAATAGCTAGACCTAATTTAATAACATTTTAAAAATTTTCATCAAAAAATCATTTTTTACCTCAACGGTAACTATTCATACACTTAGGCTATTAGTGCCATTAGGACCCTTCCTGGTAAGCTTTTGACGTCACATGATGTAAATTGAACAAAAAGTATCTAAATCGATTAATTCTCCATTTTTGTTAGCAAAATGATTTGTTTTCACCCCTAACAAACCACTTTTTAACCCAAAATTAACAATTCTTAAGATATTTTGGCAAACATTTTTCAATAATTTGTGCCATTAGGATTATTAGTTGACCGAATAGGATGTATATTGTTGAATTTTAGCCAAAAATTACATTTTGTCAACCCCCAAAAATGTTTTTATCCAAAATTAATTGTAGGTATTGTGACAACATTTTAATAATTTGTGAGTAATAATATTTTGAATAATTTGAAAAGCTATAAGATATAAATTGGCCAAACAGGACCTAAATTGTTCAATTTTCCTAACCCTGCTACTTGGCGTTATCAATTACTGTTTGAACCACTTGACTTTATATCATGTAAATAACCATGCGCACGCGAAAAAGAAAGTGATTAGGAAAAGGAGAAACCATTAGAGCTTGTGTGATATATATATAGTAGATGCATATTTAACAAAAGCTTAGACTATGATCAACTAGGGTAATATATTCCCTCCAATGCTGATTTGTTCCCAACAGCTAATAAAAAGAGATTGCCCTTCGATGTGTCTGTATAAAGGAAACGGTGTCCAATCAGCTTATGCCTTTGTGTGGGCGTTACTGCCAAATCTCTCTGTGTTAGAAGCGATGGAATGCCGTAATAAATTGATGTTTAAACTAAAGTGATGCTGAACGGCACCTCTTCTTAATTTCTGATATGACGTCAGCCCTCGGGATGGGAGTCTATGTATAAAAAGTAAAATATATAACATTAGCAATGTCTAGGAACAAATCCCTGCTCTAGGATTTGTTGTATTTCAAAAACTAATCAGGTCACATATTAATCACCACCAGCCTCAAAACAGCCCCTGAAACAAACCATATGGGCAACTAATACTCATGCATAGTGTACGTAAAACCATTGAACAAATATTAATTGGACAAATATGAATCCCAACCAGCCCCCAACCAGCCCATGCAACAACCCATATGGGTAATAATATCTCAAACATAGTGTGTTGTAAAGACAGTGTTAGGTCATATATAAGCCACCACCAGCTTCACACCTATTCATATTTATCATACCTCTTCTCTCGTTTGAGTGTTTCTCAATGTTACGATGCCATCCTTCAGTTCCTGTTCCCCAATCACAGCTAAGTAGGGAATAGCTAACTTCTCTGCATATTGGTACTGGTCCAACATCTTTGGGTTTGCTTTGTAAGAAATTTCAGCCTGGATATGTGGAAATTATATAGAATCATACTTTTCTTACATCATTCTACAAATGTGGTTGGATAGGTTAAACTGTCGCACAATAATCATTTTGCAATGCCCATCATGCTAACTTTATGACTAAATCTGAATGTATATCTGGCTTTAAAGCAATAATCAGGGTTGGGGCCTTACTGTTTTTTTTAACAAAAAGAGATTTTGCCATTCGTTTTCATTGTTAGTTATGATTAAAACACATCGTAAATTTGCAAAGAAATTAGGCAATAACTAGGCCTAAAGTATATATGCCATCTACTGAGGCGGCATATGCATCTTTTTAAATTAAATATCGGTTTTGTTGCAAAAATATGAATCATTCATACATTGTCACATTATGTATGCATTAGGATGTGGCATAAGTATGACAAAATCGTTAAAAATTAAACCGTGAATATTGCTTTAAATTAAATTGAACAAAACCCCAGAACCGTTTTTTTAATAGCAAATTATGTTATTAAAATTAAAACAACTTTCCCAAAAGTGGTACTATGTAATGTTTATGACACATACACCATGAATATTCACGGTTATCACAGATGTTGCTCGGCGGACTATAGAGGTTTTCAACATAACACCCCTTGCTTACTGAGAGTGATTTGGAATTCTGTTTGAATTTTGTAGAAATATGTGGAGTTGCTAAACCTAATAAGGATTTGTTTGCAGGAACAACTGTGCAATGAAATCTTTCTTAGTATTTCCACCCTGTCTTTAAGATGATCATCAACCTCCGCCATCAACAGCATAGTTCTTTTACTCATACATACTTTTATCCACTTTAATTTACACGGGCTTTAGTTTTTTAATGTTATCTCAGATGAACTTTGACGTACACGAATACGAAATCAAACTTACGCCACCAAATACAATATAGGTTCCTTGTAATATTATGGCCAGCCAACCTAACTTGGGCTTCAGAACAGTTGGGCTGGAGTTTAAAAACAAATGTAATTAATCTATCTATTTTGGGGCAATTCCTCTAACAAGATAAAAGTTTAAGTTTTTATTGGCTAAATGGAGTTTCTGTTAATGTTGCTCTGATCACGCAATGCCATACTGCAAGGAACTTTTACCTTAACACCAGCATCCCAGAGATCTCTGCATATTTTAAGCCGCTCTTCTAACATGTTGGGCTGCGCCGAGGCTACAAGTACTTCAGTCTCCACGGTCCGGATCTCTGCCCGAGTACTCTCCATTTTCAACTCCATTAGTGAGAAAATTCGTTCAATACCGATACTGACTCCAACACAAGGCACCTATTTAACAAAATGTTTATCATGAGCATCAGTCGTACCAAATTTACCATTTAATAAGTGAATTTAGACAAATTAGTGTCATGTTTTTCAATATCGTCTTGACTGTCATTGAATATATAACTTCTGCAAAATGCAATAAGATTAAGGTGATGATTAAATTGAGCAATTCATCCCGAAAGTCTGCCTGTTCGTTGATTTAAATGTTAGCCGTTTTATAAAATATTTTTTGCTATATAAATATATGCAAATATACTAGTCGAGGCATTGTACAACAATGTACCATAAGCTCCAGTAGTTGGTCAACGTCAGTTCTCTACCGCTGATCTATTTTATGAGAATAAACTTCATCTATATGCTTTATTACCATCAGGTTACATTGGAAGTAATGCAGTGTCAGCTAGTTCGAGTATGGATTTAATAGGATCACATCATGGGCGGACAAACAGAAGGTCACATTTTCACCTTCCAAGTACAATGTATTATCTAAGAATAAACCTCCAAACACCTCTCTATTAAAGCTGGGGGACAAAAGTCTGGTATAATAACCAAAACAAGGTAACTAACAAACTGAACATTAAATGAAATACCAGTTTGTTATAAATCTGCTGAATCACTAACCTCTGTACCCTTGGAAGCAAACATGCCAACCAGTCCATCATACCGTCCACCCCCGGCCACTGAACCGACTCCAATCTGTTCTTTATTCTTGTCATTGGATTTCACAAGCTCTGCTCCTACAAAAATTACGCAGAAACTATAACATTTATACATGGAACAAACCTTTCAAATACCACATCACCACATATTCAACAGTTCCACATTTTTTTTAAATCCAGGGCACTGACCCAGCACTGGTTTCCTTGAAAAAGGAAAATGATAGTGATCCACTGAAAGATAAGGGAATTTACAAACAGGTATGTCCCTAACATCCTTGCCAGCCACGTGAAGCCAAAATATGCACTGCCTTGTCCAACAAATAAAGGAGGACACACGTTATAACTACGTGCATAATCACTTATAAGTTCTCCTAAATAACCTTGTCTTGAAATCCATGAAAGAACTACCAACAATCATGAGAAGAATCAAGGCATATACAATAACATTTGTAGGATAATATTAAATAATTACCTTTGACCTGAAATACATGAACACACCAAAGGTAGCGTTACCAAAGGATCATTAAAACCAACTTTACAAATAACAGTACAATCTGTAGAAAAAAAGGCTTTTAATTTTTCAGATGTCTTCTAACAACCCAACAGATGACCTTTGCCCTAAAATACCCCAAAGCCCCATATGGTCCAGTAATAGGTCTATTGCAATTACCCTCGTGGTTTAATAAAGTTAATCTAATCTAATCTAATCTAATCTATTGGGAACGCTCTGAACATTGTTCTCATATAATATTCCTTAATGACCACTAGATGACCTTTGAACTGAAATCCATGAACATCACGAAGGTAATACTACACAAGGACAATTATGAACAACATTCACAACCAAAGTTCAGTACTGTAGGTAGAAGCAGTAGGGTTTTGCGTATTTTTAGGTGATACCATATAATGACGCCTAGATGAACTTTGACCTCAAATTACCAAATTGCCCAATGATCAGTGAGTCCAAGTTCCATTAAAGTCCATGCTGTCATCGTTTTTACCTAATTTACGGTCGCTAGCTCAATAAACTACTATTGTTTGTTTTTTCTAGTGTCCAGTTTATATCCTACATTGTTCCATTGTTTGTATGTATAGACGAAATAAAAAATGAAAGGAAAGCCTGTACGTATGGGATCACTAGGAAAATTTGTGATTCTGAAGAATTGAGGGAAGATCGAAAGACCGAACACGATCACAAAAGTGTACAGGCCACGTTGCTCGACATACCATATATTTGTCACGAATAAACTTCAACCTTAAATGGATCAATGGTTGTGATTTATGTCTCTTTTAAATTATATCTTTGGTATGTGCCATGTCATGACCACGCTAACATTTTAGCATATATCAACTTTTAATGTACTGTTAAGGATGTAATAAAAATACTTCCTGTATTACCAGTTTGATAAGGAAAAAGGAAAATTTACCGTCTAACACAGCTTCATAAATTACACCAGTGTAATAGTCCAGGCCTCGTGCTAAACTCATGTCAAATCGGACCTGAAACAACAAAAAAGACTTATTAAAAATGTAATGTATAGGTTATTTTGTCGCATACCATTTTGTGAACGATACATTTCAGATCGTGTAGAGGCATATTACTTAAATACTTATGTGTTAATTTTAAAATTGGCAAGCCAAAAGCTATATGTGTTAGTTCAAGAAACTGGCTAGTTGAGAACTCTTCCAGGTTACGGTTCAGTCAACCCGTCAGGCTCTACGTGAGCTTGAGAGCTATTATGAGTGCGGTTCCAGTAGAATGGTCAATAAAAAACTGTTCTTGATGCTGATTTAAGGTCCTGACCAGTTGAGAGATAATCTGGCTGAGGGTACAGTGGGCTGGTCAGTTGAGAACTGTTATGGGTAACGGCTCAATATAACTGATAACTATTCTTGGTGCGGTTCATTCTTGGAGGACGAGCCAAGTGAGTGCTATTCTTGGTGAAAGGGAAATGGAGTGGTCAGTTGAAAACTGTTCTAAGTAAGGGTTCAGTGGACAGGCCAGTTGACAACTATTCTTGTTGAGTATTGAAGGCCTGGTCAGTGGAAAACTGTTCTGGGTGTGTGCTCAATGGAATGGCCAGTTGAGAACTATTATGTGTGAGGGTTCAGTGGAATATCCAGGTGAGTGTTATCCATGGTGCCGTTTAGTTGACTGGTCAGGTGAGAGCTTATTCATTGTGACGGTCCAGTGGAGTTAAGTGAGTGTTCAGTGGATTGATCTGTTGACATTTATTCGTGGTAAGAATCGAATGTCTGGTCAGCGGATAGTTGTTCTCGGTGAGGGTTCATTGGACTGGTCAGAAGAGAGCTATTCTTGCTGAGGATTCAGTGGACTGGACAATCGAGAGCTAATCTGATGAGAGTCCAGTGGACTGACCGATTGGTAACCGTTCTGGGTGAGAGTTTAGTAGGCTGGACAATTGAGAGCTGGTAAGAATGTTTTGGGGGAGAATGAAGTGGAGTGGCCAGGTGTCAAGTAAGAGTTAATATTGGTGAGAATAAGGGTGAAATGGACAGGGGGAAGCCATTCTTGATGAGGGTCCAATGGAGTAGAAATGCGATAATTGTTTTTGGAAAGGTTTTAATGCTCAGAGACGTATTCTTGGTGACGATTGCAGGGCCTGGTCAATCTATGGCTTATCAGGGTGAGGGCCCAGTTGACGGAATAGTTTAGAACTGGGTGAAAGTTCAGTGGACTGGTAAGGTAAAAACTATTGAGGGTTTAGAGAAGGGGTCAGTTAAGAGCTAATCTGGGCGAAAAAATATTCTGTATTCACGTCGTACCATTTTCTCAAGGGTAGCGAGGTAATTCGTCCCAAAATATTATTCTGGGCGTCTTCCTTAAAGAGCGACAACGGTTATTATTGCTGTTGTCACGCCAAGTATCCCAACATTTTTGACCAAGATTGTAGGTAATAGTTGAAAGTGCTGGGCAGTTGAGGGCTAATCTGGGTGAGGGTACAGTGGACTGGCCAGTTGAGATCTGTTGTGGGTTACAGCTTGGTCAACTGTTCAACTGAAAGCTGTTCTTGGTGCGGTTCAGTTGATTGGCCAGATAAAACCAAATCTTGTCGATGCTTCGTTGAGTTTTCAGTGGATCGTTCAGGTTATAACAACTATTCTTGGTGAGGTTTCAGTGGACTGACTAGTTAAGAGCTATTCATGGTAAGGTTTCAGAAATTGGTCAGTTGAGAGCTTTTCGTGGTGATGTTTTAGTGGACTGGATAATTTAGAACTGTCCTGTGTTCATTTGAAAGGTCAGTTGAGAACTATTTTGGTTGACGGTGCAGTTGACTGGACAGTTGATTGTTAATCTGGTTAGGGTTAAGTAGACTGACCAGTTGAGGACTATTCTGGGTACGGGTTTAGTGGGTTTTTTGAGAGCTAATATGGATGAACTGTATGAGGATCTAAGTAATACCCACTTTATCGTCGATACCAAAGATCTGGCAGTAGTTTAGGAGTAGTCTAATTTCTTCCAGGCCTTTCTTGGCTGCTTTGCTCTGGGTGAGGTGCTTGTCCTTCAACAATGTTTCCACCAAATCAGAAGTACCTGGAAATAAATCAAATTAAACACTTAAGTACAACACCATGTGTGCCAGATGTTCAAATTCGCACCCGATACGCATGGGATACTCAGTAACTACTGATGAAACTGTATAACACGATAACACATGTTATGACGGGCTCA